>JABSTQ010001364.1:35000-74966 GCA_013358835.2 Ixodes persulcatus | reverse complement strand
GACATCAGGACCTCAAGGGAAACAATGCTCGGCCCTGCACATAGCCCCCAGGCATTGTAAATAAAGAAGCAGTCGCAAAGTGTAACCTGGTCGCCTGGAATTGCATGGAAATAAGACCATATGCTCCTTATATCAAGACGAGAGAGGGTCAACTTGCTGAGACTTCCTGGTCGTCGTCACTGGGACTCGACTCAACGTCCCCTGGTCTCATTTACATATATCTTATGGGACCATTATTTGAAAACACTGATAGTCATGAACAAACCATTTTCCAA
Organism: Ixodes persulcatus; assembly: GCA_013358835.2. Lineage (NCBI taxonomy): Eukaryota > Metazoa > Arthropoda > Arachnida > Ixodida > Ixodidae > Ixodes > Ixodes persulcatus. The sequence continues at coordinate 74,691 of JABSTQ010001364.1, read as the reverse complement.
ACGGCTTGAGGTATCGGTTATGAATTCTATACCATCCTGTGATGGCACAGTGCCATGCCCTGTGCCACCGTAGGATGGTACAATATCAGGACAACAGAGGTGCAAAAATACTCCAGAAGCCGGGCAAAGACATAATAAATGTAATAACAAAAACGGCTTGACACAACAAAAGTAACAATTTAATTAAACGTTTCGCCTCCCATGCGGGAGGCATCTTCAGTAAAGCAAATAGCGAATGAGAGTCTCATTCGCTATTCGAACTCTCATTTGCTATTTGCTTTACTGAAGATGCCTCCCGCATGGGAGGCGAAACGTTTAATTAAATTGTTACTTTTGTTGTGTCAAGCCGTTTTTGTTATTACATTTATCACAACAAAGGTTGAAGTAAACAAGCTATGAAAACAGCAAACAAAAAAGGAGGAGACTGGCACAAGATGACAACATTGCTACCACTGCCTTAGCACAGATCAAGCTGGTAGCTGCCTTTTCCTGACTGCGCTCTGTCGCTTTTCCAACAAACGGCGCAATCGAAGACGGCATGGAGCACAAGAGGGTAGTGCAAGGTGCACAGTATGAACCCGACTTACTGGACTTGGGATTGTAGGATGAACTAGTACAAATTTTGCACGAGCCGAGCTTTTTGCTAGCTTCAGCAATGCCATCCGAGTTTTAGGGGACACTGCGAACTGAAGTCGATTCGGGAGGGGTTCGCACCACAATCAGTGCAGTAACACTTTGACGACTCTGGCTGCCACACCCTCCAAAGCTGGTTTAGAATGTTTTGAAGTACGAGTTGGAACATGTGGCTTCTAGTCCAGGATTTCGGGTCGGACAGCCTGGCTAACAAGGTGCGCAAGTTGTGAAGAATGTCAGCAGTCAGGAGATCAAGGTCGCCCTCTCTTGTACACAGGAGGAAGCGAGGCGGATATTAAATTTGACAATGCCGAGCGAAACACAACACCACTCTATAACTGCAACGTTTATGTAACCCCTATTCAATGTAACCTTTAAAGTTTTAATTCAATTAACAGGTAAATGCAACCACACCGTTAATTGGTACCCCTGACGCTAGCACTCCAGAAGTGTGATAAACTCCAAGAGAGGCAAATCATCAATCGGCCACCAAGTACTTCACCATGACATGGAAGGGCACCAAGAGAGGCCACTTCAGCGAGCAACCATGGCGGCAACAAAGTCAACTAAAGCAAAGAAGTGATCCAAGGGACTGCAAATAGCCTGCCGGACGTACCTGCCGTCTCGACTCGGCCGCCAGAGGCGAATAACGAAACACCGCCTAATAGAGGCCAACACAGAATTGCCGAATGCACACGGACAGCCCCTGAACTACAGCTGTGGCCCCTTCGACTTCCAGTGACACTAGCGACCATCTAGACGGCGATGCGCGAGGCAATGAACGGTGCTGCACAACTCTGGCAAACGGAACGACATGGAATAGAGAACATTCTTTTCCATCCTGCGTCTTGGGAGTCAGCGGTGAGGGGGACGGAGTGATCCCCGACATGAATGTTTTGTTGAATGAACTTTGAATTGCTCAAGGTGATATTGTGGCGTGGCGAAACGTGAGAACCAGACAGCGAGCTGAGAAATGTCTGCACACGAGGTAAGACCTGCCAACCGATTACTTTGGCAGAACTGCACATTGGGGAGCGAGTGACGTCTGACGAGGCTGAAGAGTTGCTGGACTTGCTCAGCAATTATTGGGATTGCTTCGCGAAAGATGTTTTCGAGCTTGGCGAGACCATTAAGGCAGAGGTAACCATCGAAACTGTCGAAGATGCGAGACCTGTATCGCTTCGTTCGTATCCACTTCCGTACTATTAGCGCCACCGGGTAAATCAAGCTATTCACGAACTGAAATCTGCGAGAATCGTTCAGGACTTTTCATTGCCATATGCAAGCCCACTACTCCTTGCAAAAAAAAGGAAAAGTGGCAAAAAGCGACTCCGTATCAACTACAGAGGGCTCAACTGAGTTACCAAGAGGGACTGTCACCCATTGCCGTTGATTCAGGATTAGCAAGACAGACTGCAAGGAAAAAGCTACTTCACAATGCTCGACCTAGCGTCGGGACACTATCAAGTTCCTGCTGCAAACGGGTCACGTGCAAAGACTGCCTTCGCCACACCGGATGGGCATTACAAATTCTTACAGATGCCATTTGGACTTACGAACACACCCGCCGTGTTCCAGAGAATGATGAGCGTCGTGCTGGGTCCTCTGCATTACGGAGTGGCGCTGGCCTATATGGAGGACAAGTTGATCCCATCAAAAGATTCCGACGAAGGTTTAGCGCACCTGGGAAGAGGTTCTCCACGTTCTCCGAAATGTAAACGTTACACTCCCATTGAAGAAGAGCAAATTCCTGGCGTCGAGAGTAACTTACCTCAGGTTCCACATTGAGCCATCAGGAATGAAACACCGTGAGCTCAACGCGAAATGCATGGCGGACTTCCCTCGACCAAAAAAGCTGCATGTGGTTAGGCAGTTTGTTGGACTCACGAGCTGCTTCAGACGATTTATTGAATACTTGAGCAGATAAATGAAAGAATGCAACCTGTCATTTATGTCAGCTGACAAACCTCGAGGGCCGAGCTGCAGTATCACTCTTACCAGTGGAATCACTAGGGTCAGTGGCACCCAGGGCGGTAGCCCTCCCCCGGCTCTTGTGCGGTATTGCGACACCCCCTAGAGCACTGCGTCCGGGGAGATCCGCCCACGCCCCCCCCCACTCCCGTCTCCTTCCCTCTCCCTTGTAATGCCACCGACTCTTACAAGCTCGAGACCATCACTGTGGTCTAGACTTTAGAGCGTCTACGACCGTATCCTCTAGGCATTGACTTTTTGTTTGCTACCGACTGAAACGCACTGCGTAGATCACTCAGCAAGCGGAACTTGACATTACGAGTAGGCCGATGGCGACTGAAGTTACAGTTCAGGTTCAGCATAGAACATAGAAGTGGTACCTCAGTGCCACATGAAGACGCACTCAGCAGATCGTCATGTCGAGGAGCGGAAAAGACCGAAGCCTGCGACGCCTTGAAAATCTTGGCCACGACAACAGAGAGCAGCAGCAGATGGATCGTGACAGCACAGGCTCTCGACCCGCAAGTTAGAGCCACAAGAAACTTCCTGAGTTGAGATCAGACGACACAAAAACCTGAGCAGAACCTCTATGATTACGAGCTCGGGGACGGGGTAATATTCCGAAAGGTTGGACTTGGTAACACGGCCAAAAGGCTCTGGGTAGTGCCGAAGCCACCGAGGTGGCAAGTTTTCTGGTGCCTACGAATGTAGGCACCAGAAAATTTCCCAGTGCCTACGAATGTACATGACCTCCGACAATTCTTTGGCCTGTGCAGCTATTTTTAACGCTTTGTGGCTGGATTTTCCACGGTAGCAAGGCCACTTACTACGCTGCTTTATAAAGGGGAGGAATGGTACTGGACAACCGATCAGGAGGCAGCATTTTGGAAGCTGCTGAGCTGCCTAATGAGCGAGCCTATGTTAGCAGTCAACATACACGGTGCAACAACAGAGGTGCACAAAGACGCTTGCAAGTTTGGCCTTGGAGGAGTACAGTTACAAGAGCAAGCGGACAAGTTCATCAACCCGGTTATGTAGATCAGCCGTCGCACGACGGCAGATGAGGAAGACATCACTCTTACGAGCTTGAAGCATTTGCAGTTGTGTGGACAGTTGAGAAGCTTTGGCCGTACTTGTAGGGGATCGAGTTCATTCTCCTCACAGAATGCAACTCCTTGCAAACCGCGCTGTCAAAGCGAGGCCTAGTGCCACGTATAGGCAGGTGGTATCTGCGGCTAAAGGGCATGTTTGAAGTAGAACATAGACCGGCAGATACAATAACCCACGTCAATGCTCTCAACAGAGCTCCTGTGTAAGAGCCTGAAGAGATTGATGTCACAGTCGGTGCTAACGATTTTCTTACAGAGGTATCCGGCGACGATTAGTTGGTGTTGGCTCAGCAGACGGACCCAACGTTGCAGGTAATCAAGGACAACTTAAAGCAACCCTCAGAGACGATGGAGAGGCGGCGTGTCGAGGAGTATGGCCTCTCAGAAGGCAAGTTTTTCACGCGAGTTCTCGATGAAGGGGAAGACCGCCTACTATGGGTAGTGCCACGAGGAAGTCATTGGCAGATTGTGTGAGGATGCCACAACAATGTTGGACACCTCTCTCTCGACGACACCGTGGCTTCGCTCACCAAGATGTACTGGTTTCCAAGGATGCGTCAATACCTGAGACAGCCTATAATGCGTGCTGTGTGGAGTGCTTGAATGACAAGGTTCCATCCATAAAAAAAAAGCACCACACAGCAGTGAAAATGCGGCCGTGCTATTAGACACTCCCCACATGAACCATTTAGCACCATTCGTCCACAGCACGAGCAGCAACATGAACATTATTGTGGCAATAGACGGCTTTACAAAGTTTGGCATCCTGCTGTGAGAAGCTCTTCATCTGGCTACTAGAAGAATTTCCTCACGGACCTGGACACCACTTACAGTGCCTCGCGAAAATTGTTCACCGACCAGGGAACTGCGTACACCAGCTGACCGTACAAACAGTACTGCAGGCAACGTCTTATTCGGCTATGAATGGAACTCTTTTACCAAAACGGCTAATCCTGGCCGCTACCAGGTCCTCTTTTGGCGGCCTCTCAAAGCTCTCGCTCATGTACGGAAGCCTTGGCATCTCCCGATCTCGCTTGAAGACTTCCCTCAGGGGTCCAATCTCCTCGCAGATCAAGACAGCCTGAGCCAGCAGCTTTGCGACGTAGGCTGCAAAATGTATTTGAAACAACTTTTTGTCAACTGTACTGTCTGGACTTTGATCTGCACAGATTTGAGTTACAATGCATGCAAAATAGGCAGCACAAGGAAACAGTATTTCCCCCACGAGTGATTGGTGCACAGAACAGTCTCTACATTCGCAAGGCATGCAAAAGGTGTCAATATTTGTTTACACGCGCTTCTCTCCGGAAACTTTTTTTTCTAAGGCTGACACATTCAATCTTCCCCAGCTGAATATTTTCCACGTTCAACAGCAAATCATGCCGTTAGTAAAACTGAAAAGAAGGGATGTCACTAAGTAAACCTGATTAAAAGAGAACTGGATGATATTGTCAGCCTGCTGCAGCTGCAAGCTTCACACTAAAGCATTGGTGTCTCGCTCCTAAATGAAGGTGACGGCTAGTAATTTCTGAACAGCGGAGGAAGTTGATGCGGGTGCAAAACACATGTGGGCAGAGCTTCCTGTGTACTAAACTGTCACCGAATATAGTCACTTGACAAACCGATCTCATAATGCACTTGACAGAGATAAATACTTGCTAAGTTACCATGCGTGGTTTTCGTCTTCTCTTCAGCAACGATGGGGTGCCCTTTCTTCGCTTTGGGCGACTTCAGCTTCCACTGCCTTTGCCCTGCTCCCGAGATGGCCTGCTCCCTGTCACCGTTCTCGTTGAAATGCAACGCTGCCACTCGGGTCCTACAGCAATAGGGAATGCAGTCAGAATATGGTGCTGATTCTGCATGTGATACGCATTCTAGCGTGCAGCTTCTGTATTTTTCTGTTGACAGAAAAATACAATCCGACTCTTTAGGCATTCATTAAAGCAAAGACTGCCATCTCATCATGCGAGTCAGTGTGTTGGTACCACAACTGTAGTCATGACCAAGCAAAGTGTTAAAATAAAGTGTCCATAAAAATCCCATTGTCGAACCCCCCCCGGGAAAGAATAAAAAGAGCTTGGAAGGGTTTCATGATGGTGAGGAGGTTGCCAAATGCCCGTAAAAAAATATAGGTACCACTTCCACATTGGCAATGTGGGCAGCATGTAAAGGGTTGCCTTCTGAATAATTTCTTTGCATACATACCTGGCAAGCATGCCCTTTGTGTGAAACGCGGCCCACTTTGGTGCAAAGCTGTTGAGCACGCTGTGGAAGGACTCCAGGGTTGACGTCTGAGTGTCCGGCGACAGCTGGCGGAGGTCCTTGAGAAGAGATTTGTTGGTCACCACATCCACGAACCTTGCATGTGCGGGTGTGTCTGAAAAAATCCGAAAAAAGGATCAAGGCTTGCTGTAAGAAAGTTTTATTCACTCATGTTAGTATGTCAGTACTCAATCAAAGTTTGTTCAGCATTACTGTATTTGATTGAATGAACAACAACCTCTCTGCCATTCAGTGTACTGTGTAGAACTTTCAGAGGTATGTGAAATGCTCACTGACCTGGCACCAGCCATTCGCCATCTGTGATAGGCTCGTGGAAGCACCTGGTGTAGATGCCGGGGTGGTCCGTGTGGATGTTGACCACGTGCCTCGTCATGCTGGTCCAGGCATCCACAAGCAGGTCAGCGTTGCCCCGGCTAGCTGCCGCACACCAGTAGAGGTGGTTGACAGCTGGCTGGGTCCACTCGGCAATCAAACTGCACTCGTGGCTCTTGCTGGCTGTGCTCAGACTCTTCTTGACGCCTGCAGTTCGAGGGGGGCAAGAAGTTAGCATCAGCCTGACTCCTTCTGAGAGCTGGTGTGAAAGAAAGAATTAAAAAAAAATGGAGGAAGCATCACTCACAAAAAAATGTTGATGCCCTTTTTCACTCATGCTTGTAATGTATAAATTAAAATAAAAGTTTTTTTTTTATTTTCTTGGGACTGAGTCTATCTATCTAGTGCCCAGCTCATTACAGCCTAGAAATTTTGTGTTACCAATAGTACTAGAGCTCTTATCAATAGTAAAAAAAAAGAAAAAAAAAAAGAAACATTGAGAGCCACTAAGCAAATATTCAATCTGTGGTACAAAAATATGGGATTTACTTTTCGAGACATGCCAGACATCAAAGCGGTGGAGTATCGCTGGTTCCTTTTCTCGCATGTGTTTGGCAATGGAACGATGCCGGTCAGTGGCCAGGGACCGCACAGTCATCTCCTTCTCGCGCATGAAGGCGAGGGACCTGATGAGGCCTTCCTTCTCCATGTTTCCGCTGCAGCGCACCGCCTCACACTGTGCAATCAGCAGAAAATAGGAAAAGTTATTTCGATTAGCCACACTGTTTATTTCGTGCACTACATGCAGTGGCGAGGTGCATTGGTAACTCTGTAGTTCAGGTAGTCCTGCAACCTTTCCCAGTGATGCATGCTATGTGAAGGAGTCAAAAAATATTTCTATGAAAAGGAAGGTGTAGACAAGATTGTGGGAAGAATGCAACTTTAAAAAATGGCTTCGAGTGCTTCCCAGATTCATCACAATGAATCAAAAGTCATGGCGGTCTCCTCTTTGTCACAAGAGCGCAAAATGATGTTACCCAGCAAAAAGGGGCCGTACTCTCGAGACTGGTTACAATGAAGTCGGTTACATTGAAATAGCGGCTACAGCGAAGCGTCACGATTTCCCATTCCCATTTGCACTTTTCAATGCATTTGTGTCTGTTTCTAGCGGAAGAAATTGAGCGGCTCCCTCAGATATAACAAAGAGAAATTTTGTGATAATTTAAAAAAGAATAAAATTTGGAAAGTTTACTAAGTCTCGGACCGCCGCACTTTGCTGCTGCGGCCAAGAAGCCACCCAGAACGGGCTGCAGAAGGTGCTGGAAAGGCTACCGGCGCCAGTCTCTGCAACGTCGTCTGCTTCTTGCTCCTTATCTGGGAAGCGGCTTTGCCGCATTTCACACAGAGAAGCTGTCGTGGCATGTCAATAAGGGCGTTCGGAGCACTAGCGACAACGTACTGGCAGAGATTACTGAGGGAGGCTAGATTTAAGAGAGGGAGCAGTAAGTACGCCTGCATTTGTGTCGCGTGGCCAGTGTGGCGAGGAAACTGTGCAGAGGCAGGGACACGTTTGCAGAAGGTGAACGCTTTTGAGTTCGGACTTTTGCATGCTGCGGCTCGTTTTGCAAACGTGGCCCACAAACCATGTCACCCCAATCGAGCAGTTCTCCCATCTCTTAAATCTAGGCTCTTCATACTGATGACCAACAAGCTTGAGCATGAACTCAGTGCCATGAGTGCCTTTGTTTGTTTCGTGATCTGTGTTGGTGTCTGGTCGGTGAGGTCGCTGTTGCACAAAAGTCTATCGCTCAAGCACCGATTCGGTAAATCATCGTCACTCAACGATGGAGAGTCCCGGCACTGCCGGCAGCTCGACGCGGAGGACGAAGCCAATCTCCTTGAATCAAAAGTGTGCCATCATTGACGAAGTGCGCATAAACATAAAGAATGCTGTCCACCGCAGGGTGTCTTCCACTGCAGCCGTAGCAGCTGTCGACACGGTTCACACATAGCAGGATTTTTTTTCGATCGGAGCTTGTCGCAGCTGGTGAGAAGCGGCTCCGACCTAGCAGAGGATGCGTGCAGGGAAGCCTCAACCGCTTTCTGCGGGCTTGATAAACATGTGCCCGTGACATCCTGTGCTATCTTTTTTTTCATGTTATTTATATGAGTTATAACAAAGAAGCAGATATAACGAAGTAATTTCCGATTCCTGTTGACTTCGTTATAACCGGTCTTGACAGTATTCAGTCTAAATTAAAGCTACTGTAATAAGGAGAGTGCATCCCTTCCTCACCTCTCCCACCTGCACCTGCTCACAGTGGAGGATCTTGTTCACGAGGGGCACGTGAAGGGAGTATGTGAGGTACTTGGCACTGTAGCCAGGGGAGTCGCACCTCCCGTCCCCAGCAAGGTCAAGGGGCTGGTCACGAAGCTCCTCCAGCAGCATGTCTTGCTCCTCCGTCCACACCTGTGCGAGGCAATGCTGATATGTTTGACACTGGCCTAAAGGCTGCAGTGAAAATGTGCACCCTTTACTGTACTATCATGGTAGGGGCAGTGGTCATACAAAACTTTTCATGTGTCGCCTCACTGTTTCTGCCCCAATGGTACAATCAAGTCATTTGGTGCAAATATCATTGTGCATAATCTACAAAAGAGAGCCCTGCCTCCAGTGTGAGTGGAATGCAAAGTTGGTGTCTGTTATGGTTGAGCGCACTGCCAACATACATGCAGAACAGTTCACACCTGCGGGACGACCCCCTTTTCCCTCGTGCCCTGCTAAAACAGATGGCCTAGCATCACATTACCGACTGAAGGAACGTGGTTCAAAACCTGGCACATCCCGTCTTTTTTTTTTCAAAAGGGTTATTTTGCGTCGCTTCCGTAACGGACTTTCGTTTCAGGCTTCTCTTTCAGAATAGCATTACAGGGAGTGCTAGCAGCCAGCCGCAAACACATTCTGTATTAAAATCCTCCGGTTAACATCTGGTGACACAGAGTGTGCAGTGCGATTTGGTGGGAGTGTCGTAGGGTCTACGAGCTTCTATCCTCCCACCTCTCACTACACATACTCTGCCACCAGATTTTAATTGTGAGATGAAAGCACCAATATGACAATTAAATTGTTTCAGAGCCAAATGAAAATTAAAGGAAATTGCCACATGCCTTGCCCAGTAGTGCACATGCCACGAGCCACGTAAAGCAACATACTTTTTAGCTGTGTGTATCGAACAGCAGCAGAAACAACACTAGCAAAGCGGGAAAACCAGCGGTTATGATTGGCAGACCCGGCTATATCCCAATAAATCAATTTGAATCATTCAACTGCATGGTGTCAATTACCGTTCTGTAATCACGCAACCATACGTGATTGCATAACATTATGTGATTATGTAACATAAGGCGACTACGTAAAGTCAGACGATCTTTCGCACATTGGGCAGCTATGAACAATTTTTTTTCTATCTGTTTATTGTAACGCTCTTCTCTAGGAGACCATAAATATATTTTGTGTTAACTCTGCATACAAATGTAGAAGCACATCAGGTCAAGATCATCAGATAGCATCATAATCACCTGTTCGACTGCTGGAATCAAGATGGCCCGTTGATAATTGAAGAAGGTCTTCCTGCAGATGACCTGGATGTTCATGAGACGCCACAGCCGCAGGGTTCTTGTTGGAGAAGCACCCGTAAACAGGACGAGCGATGAGAGCAGCAGGTCTCCAACAGCCCTTCTTTTGATGCATGGCTGGCTGTCCCAGCGGTGTGTGTGCTTAGCAGGGCAACAGGTGCGCACAATCAGGAGCGTGCCTCTTACTTTCATAGACACGGTGCAGCTGCTGTAGCATGTTTGGCATACTGCAAACAACAGTCGTAAGCAGCTCTCAAATACAATAAACTTCCTCTCCTTGTAGCCTGGCTCCCCGCTTGTGGTGGCATCATCCCTGGAAAAGTTATCAGTGTTTAGAGTTAATGAATAACTTCTGTGATCACCTTACCAAATGAATAGAGCATTATTGCCTCATTCATGTCTGTGCAATTGACTAATACATGTTAGGGACATTCTATGCAAGACAACCCTATTTACAACTGCTAAAAATTTTGCGAAGTGCAAGTGTTTGATCAAAATGGACTAATACTTACATAAAATATGACCTACTAAAAGAATTGATGGTGCCCTGCTGGTGCAAATTATGCGGCACACTGCATTTTCTTTGCCCCAACCCAATGAACTTATTCCGAGAACATTTCTGCGTGCGCTGAACATGTTTATATAGCTCCATTCGTAACAAACAAATATTGTGTTTGATGGCAGAGTGAGCTAACACGTCGTCTTTCTGATTTGGGACCGTAGTATTAGTTGCACTGTAAAGCAAGCAACTATATGTTCCTTCGAGTCTAGCCTCCTTTATCTAAAAAAAACAAAACAATGTTCTTACTCGACAAACCCTTTTTTGACGAATGGCTCGTACAGAGGGTCTCCTTTGTCCTCGCCATCCTCATCGTAGTCGTAGTCGTCGTCGTCATCGTCGTCTTCCTCCTCCTCCTCCTCCTCCTCCTCTGAATCACTTGGGTGGGGGCTCATGGTGGGTGCCAGGGCCGGGCTATGCGGTGGCACTGGAGTGGTGGTGGTGATGGTGGTGATGGTGGCATGGTTGCTGGTGCTGTGGCCGCTGCTGCTGGCAGTACTGCTGCTGCCACCCGGCAGCTCCGCGCCTTCCGTCTGGACCCAGTGGCTGGTCACACCTTTCGCGTAAACGTTTACCTGCGTGCCTGAAGGAAGGAAAGGGGTTAGCACACCCGGTTCTTCATTCTGTTTCTGAATACAACAAGCCTCTACAAAATTGTGTTCTGGCACAAGACTGCACTTCTCAGAACCTCATAAGCCGGAACTACGAAGTTCCCGTTCATATTGAAATGAACATCAACTATAGCAAGGGTGGCCAAACTGACAGTGCGGAAGAGCCGCAAACGAAAATTGCTAAACTTCAGACAGCCACCGACAAGAGGGAGAGGCAGAACATTTCCTCAACAGCCAAGCAGACGTGCATGCATGCTTTGGCAGTTACGGTCCCTCACATGCTTTGCAGGATCCGAAATTATTTCAAGAATTATAGAGGATCTTGAGCACACATCTGAATCCAAAGTGATCCGACTGTATGCATGGTGTGAAACGGCTCCAAAACGGCAAATATTCGTCAAGCACACGAATACGGGCAGCTCTTTCCATGCTTACCAAACGACTTTTTTCCCAGCCGAGGGTCTGTTCTGGTCGAGCTGTCTTTTGTGACAGGCGGCCTCGGAGTTGGCGCAGGCTGCACCTGAACTGCTGCGTCGCGTGTAGTCGGTCGGGCCACTTGAACCGCTGCGTCGCGTGCAGTCGGTGGGTCCACCTGAAGAGCTGCGTCGCTTGTCGTCGCTCGGTGACGGCAGTGGCACCTGCCCTCACGAGGCGTCTGCTCACGAGGAGTCTGGTCATCGAGGCAGTCAGTCTCGTCAACCGGATCATCGTCCTAGAAACCGAAAATTTTCGATAAGCCGCTGCTCTAAAGGTTTTTGTCCGTCTGCCACTCACTGTATCGTAACAGTGCACTCACCAGAGTTCGCTGACGCTTGGACGCTGGATCTTCGGCTGGGGAAAAGGGAGGCTTCCCGGAGAGGGGCAAACGAAGCGATGGAACCGCCTCGGGCTTCAGACGGACATCCTTCATGGTCTGCCCGGCATCGCGGAGCACACTTCCTACGCGACGGTAGTCACGTTCGGCGTCGAAGTGATCAGAACACACGCGGAGCTCGACCTGTCCGGGGTCCTTCCTCCCGATCCTCCGACACCACTCAGCTCGGCGAAGTTCATCACGCGGTAAAATGTGATACCCGATCACTCTTCCCCGCTCCCGGAGCTGGCGGCTTCCTGGAGACCGGTTCGGACACAGCGGAACACCGCACCCGGTCGGCATTGCCGACGTTAGCAGCGGAATATCAAACTAGAGACCGAAAAGCGAAAGTCTGCTCGTTCCTCACGCCATGGGCAAGTGAGCAACGCCACAGAGCAGAAATGGTTTTGTTGACCTCTGATAGATGGCGCCACTAAAACTACAAATAATAATATTTTGTGAATGGCAGGATACTTTCGACACATTTGTTTATCTCAGAACGACAAGATTTCTAAAAATAAGCCTTATGTTTAGCAGATAATTGTACAACTTGCCAATATTTTACACGTTCCCCATTGCACGTCACGCCACGTCACATCAACGTCACGCCGGCCGCGCCCGGTGGTTTCGACGACCACCGCTGTGCGGCTGCAGGCCGGTAAAAAAATTGTTTTTAAATGTCCAATTACTTAGTGAAATCTCAACATTTCCGAGGAAGGTTGGGTGTTTTCGGCCACTTAGGGCAAGGCACATAGGATAAAAATTACAGGCTGCGATTTCTTTCAATGTTAATATTGTTGCACAGCCCCTTTAATTTGGTTCCCAACGCCCTCACGCGTTTCTCGCTTAGGTGACGTTTAGTAGGAATTTTTTTTTTTAAAGTCAATTTTTGGCCGCACTGCGGCGCGAGTTCTTGCCCCAGTTTGGCAACCCTGTTGGGTCTTTTCGCACGGCCACGTTTCCGCCCGCTACCGCTACGGTGCTGGCGTGGCGTTGACCGTTGGAAAGTTTAGTCACAGTCAGCTTCACCTCGGCCGCGCTTGTTTCGCGCGCCGACTTCCCGCCGGTCGGGCCTTCGGACGGGTCTGCGCGTGATTGAGACTGTCGCGTGCACCTGGACGCCGTCACACACCCCCTGCTGCCCTTGGAAGAGTACCAAGGCCACGTCGCACAAAAGCAGCACATCTCCAAAACCGTAAGCAGCCAGCTGTTGCGGTCTCCTTCACCCCGCAACAACCGCTAGTTTTTTGGCTGCCGGAGACAGTGCTATGTGCTAGTGGGTCCTTAGGTGCTACTCCGAACGTTTTTTTTTTAGTCTCGGTGCAGTGAACCGTGCACAGAAACCTCTGGTTCCACTGCCTTAAGGTTTTCTTTCCTTTTAAGGCACTTTTTTCTGCCGGATCTCAGTCCGAATTTCGCGCGCGGACTGAGAGCGCCCGCGACTGTGTGTAGTTGCGCCGGCGGTCGACAGAGGGCGGTACGTTCCACCTGTGGATTTCATCACCTCTGTCGACCCCCCAGCGGGGGTGAGCCCTCTTTTTTTTTTCTTTTCTTTTTTTTAATCTTCTGAAGCACCATTTAATTTGGTTCCCAACGCCCTCACGCGTTTCTCGCTTAGGTGACGTTTAGTAGGAATTTTTTTTTAAAGTTAATTTTTGGCCGCACAGCGGCGCGAGTTCTTGCCCTAGTTTGGCAACCCTGTTGGGTCTTTTCGCACGGCCACGTTTCCGCCCGCTACCGCTACGGTGCTGGCGTGGCGTTGACCGTTGGAAAGTTTAATCACACTCCGCTTCACCTCGGCCGCGCTTGTTTCGCGCGCCGACTTCCCGCCGGTCGGGCCTTCGGACGGGTCTGCGCGTGATTGAGACTGTCGCGTGCACCTGGACGCCGTCACACACCCCCTGCTGCTCTTGGGAAGGTACCAAGGCCACGTCGCACAAAAGCAGCACATCTCCAAAACCGTAAGCAGCCAGCTGTTGCGGTCTCCTTCACCCCGCAACAACCGCTAGTTTTTTGGCTGCCGGAGACAGTGCTATGTGCTAGTGGGTCCTTAGGTGCTACTCCGAACGTTTTTTTTTTAGTCTCGGTGCAGTGAACCGTGCACAGAAACCTCTGGTTCCACTGCCTTAAGGTTTTCTTTCCTTTTAAGGCACTTTTTTCTGCCGGATCTCAGTCCGAATTTCGCGCGCGGACTGAGAGCGCCCGCGACTGTGTGTAGTTGCGCCGGCGGTCGACAGAGGGCGGTACGTTCCACCTGTGGATTTCATCACCTCTGTCGACCCCCCAGCGGGGGTGAGCCCTCTTTTTTTTTTCTTTTCCTTTTTTTTAATCTTCTGAAGCACCATTTAATTTGCTTCCCAACGCCCTCACGCGTTTCTCGCTTAGGTGACGTTTAGTAGGAATTTTTTTTTAAAGTCAATTTTTGGCCGCACATGCGGCGCGAGTTCTTGCCCTAGTTTGGCAACCCTGTTGGGTCTTTTCGCACGGCCACGTTTCCGCCCGCTACCGCTACGGTGCTGGCGTGGCGTTGACCGTTGGAAAGTTTAGTCACAGTCAGCTTCACCTCGGCCGCGCTTGTTTCGCGCGCCGACTTCCCGCCGGTCGGGCCTTCGGACGGGTCTGCGCGTGATTGAGACTGTCGCGTGCACCTGGACGCCGTCACACACCCCCTGCTGCCCTTGGAAGAGTACCAAGGCCACGTCGCACAAAAGCAGCACATCTCCAAAACCGTAAGCAGCCAGCTGTTGTGGTCTCCTTCACCCCGCAACAACCGCTAGTTTTTTGGCTGCTGGAGACAGTGCTATGTGCTAGTGGGTCCTTAGGTGCTACTCCGAACGTTTTTTTTTTAGTCTCGGTGCAGTGAACCGTGCACAGAAACCTCTGGTTCCACTGCCTTAAGGTTTTTTTTCCTTTTAAGGCACCGTTTTTCTGCCGGATCTCAGTCCGAATTTCGCGCGCGGACTGAGAGCGCCCGCGACTGTGTGTAGTTGCGCCGGCGGTCGACAGAGGGCGGTACGTTCCACCTGTGGATTTCATCACCTCTGTCGACCCCCCAGCGGGGGTGAGCCCTCTTTTTTTTTTCTTTTCTTTTTTTTAATCTTCTGAAGCACCATTTAATTTGGTTCCCAACGCCCTCACGCGTTTCTCGCTTAGGTGACGTTTAGTAGGAATTTTTTTTTAAAGTCAATTTTTGGCCGCACTGCGGCGCGAGTTCTTGCCCCAGTTTGGCAACCCTGTTGGGTCTTTTCGCACGGCCACGTTTCCGCCCGCTACCGCTACGGTGCTGGCGTGGCGTTGACCGTTGGAAAGTTTAGTCACAGTCAGCTTCACCTCGGCCGCGCTTGTTTCGCGCGCCGACTTCCCGCCGGTCGGGCCTTCGGACGGGTCTGCGCGTGATTGAGACTGTCGCGTGCACCTGGACGCCGTCACACACCCCCTGCTGCCCTTGGAAGAGTACCAAGGCCACGTCGCACAAAGCAGCACATCTCCAAAACCGTAAGCAGCCAGCTATTGTGGTCTCCTTCACCCCGCAACAACCGCTAGTTTTTTGGCTGCTGGAGACAGTGCTATGTGCTAGTGGGTCCTTAGGTGCTACTCCGAACGTTTTTTTTTTAGTCTCGGTGCAGTGAACCGTGCACAGAAACCTCTGGTTCCACTGCCTTAAGGTTTTTTTTTCCTTTTAAGGCACCGTTTTCTGCCGGATCTCAGTCCGAATTTCGCGCGCGGACTGAGAGCGCCCGCGACTGTGTGTAGTTGCGCCGGCGGTCGACAGAGGGCGGTACGTTCCACCTGTGGATTTCATCACCTCTGTCGACCCCCCAGCGGGGGTGAGCCCTCTTTTTTTTTCTTTTCCTTTTTTTTAATCTTCTGAAGCACCATTTAATTTGCTTCCCAACGCCCTCACGCGTTTCTCGCTTAGGTGACGTTTAGTAGGAATTTTTTTTTTAAAGTCAATTTTTGGCCGCACTGCGGCGCGAGTTCTTGCCCCAGTTTGGCAACCCTGTTGGGTCTTTTCGCACGGCCACGTTTCCGCCCGCTACCGCTACGGTGCTGGCGTGGCGTTGACCGTTGGAAAGTTTAGTCACAGTCAGCTTCACCTCGGCCGCGCTTGTTTCGCGCGCCGACTTCCCGCCGGTCGGGCCTTCGGACGGGTCTGCGCGTGATTGAGACTGTCGCGTGCACCTGGACGCCGTCACACACCCCCTGCTGCCCTTGGAAGAGTACCAAGGCCACGTCGCACAAAAGCAGCACATCTCCAAAACCGTAAGCAGCCAGCTGTTGTGGTCTCCTTCACCCCGCAACAACCGCTAGTTTTTTGGCTGCTGGAGACAGTGCTATGTGCTAGTGGGTCCTTAGGTGCTACTCCGAACGTTTTTTTTTTAGTCTCGGTGCAGTGAACCGTGCACAGAAACCTCTGGTTCCACTGCCTTAAGGTTTTTTTTTCCTTTTAAGGCACCGTTTTCTGCCGGATCTCAGTCCGAATTTCGCGCGCGGACTGAGAGCGCCCGCGACTGTGTGTAGTTGCGCCGGCGGTCGACAGAGGGCGGTACGTTCCACCTGTGGATTTCATCACCTCTGTCGACCCCCCAGCGGGGGTGAGCCCTCTTTTTTTTTCTTTTCTTTTTTTTAATCTTCTGAAGCACCATTTAATTTGGTTCCCAACGCCCTCACGCGTTTCTCGCTTAGGTGACGTTTAGTAGGAATTTTTTTTTTTAAAGTCAATTTTTGGCCGCACTGCGGCGCGAGTTCTTGCCCCAGTTTGGCAACCCTGTTGGGTCTTTTCGCACGGCCACGTTTCCGCCCGCTACCGCTACGGTGCTGGCGTGGCGTTGACCGTTGGAAAGTTTAGTCACAGTCAGCTTCACCTCGGCCGCGCTTGTTTCGCGCGCCGACTTCCCGCCGGTCGGGCCTTCGGACGGGTCTGCGCGTGATTGAGACTGTCGCGTGCACCTGGACGCCGTCACACACCCCCTGCTGCCCTTGGAAGAGTACCAAGGCCACGTCGCACAAAAGCAGCACATCTCCAAAACCGTAAGCAGCCAGCTATTGTGGTCTCCTTCACCCCGCAACAACCGCTAGTTTTTTGGCTGCTGGAGACAGTGCTATGTGCTAGTGGGTCCTTAGGTGCTACTCCGAACGTTTTTTTTTTAGTCTCGGTGCAGTGAACCGTGCACAGAAACCTCTGGTTCCACTGCCTTAAGGTTTTCTTTTTCCTTTTAAGGCACCGTTTTCTGCCGGATCTCAGTCCGAATTTCGCGCGCGGACTGAGAGCGCCCGCGACTGTGTGTAGTTGCGCCGGCGGTCGACAGAGGGCGGTACGTTCCACCTGTGGATTTCATCACCTCTGTCGACCCCCCAGCGGGGGTGAGCCCTCTTTTTTTTTTCTTTTCCTTTTTTTTAATCTTCTGAAGCACCATTTAATTTGCTTCCCAACGCCCTCACGCGTTTCTCGCTTAGGTGACGTTTAGTAGGAATTTTTTTTTTAAAGTCAATTTTTGGCCGCACTGCGGCGCGAGTTCTTGCCCCAGTTTGGCAACCCTGTTGGGTCTTTTCGCACGGCCACGTTTCCGCCCGCTACCGCTACGGTGCTGGCGTGGCGTTGACCGTTGGAAAGTTTAGTCACAGTCAGCTTCACCTCGGCCGCGCTTGTTTCGCGCGCCGACTTCCCGCCGGTCGGGCCTTCGGACGGGTCTGCGCGTGATTGAGACTGTCGCGTGCACCTGGACGCCGTCACACACCCCCTGCTGCCCTTGGAAGAGTACCAAGGCCATGTCGCACAAAAGCAGCACATCTCCAAAACCGTAAGCAGCCAGCTGTTGTGGTCTCCTTCACCCCGCAACAACCGCTAGTTTTTTGGCTGCTGGAGACAGTGCTATGTGCTAGTGGGTCCTTAGGTGCTACTCCAAACGTTTTTTTTTTAGTCTCGGTGCAGTGAACCGTGCACAGAAACCTCTGGTTCCACTGCCTTAAGGTTTTTTTTCCTTTTAAGGCACCGTTTTCTGCCGGATCTCAGTCCGAATTTCGCGCGCGGACTGAGAGCGCCCGCGACTGTGTGTAGTTGCGCCGGCGGGCGACAGAGGGCTGCACGTTGATTTCATCCCCTCTGTTAGTTAACCACGCCTGTTACGTGGTTGGCCACACACCTTTTTTTTTTAGTTTTTGTAGCCACGGCTACGCTATGCCTCGCGAGCGGTGGTTCGCATTTCGGGGGAGCTAGGGGCGACCGTTAGGTTTGCACTACACGTCTAGTGCTGTAGCTCCGTAGACTCCTGTGAGTCGGTGATTTGGAAATTTCGTACAAACAAACCTCTATAGTGTTGCGTGTCCTGTCCAGAACAGGTCACTTCACCAATCACCCCCCCTGGCCATCACGACTGCCTTCTTCTTACAATCCTCCATAGCCGTACGCGACTAGGAGGGGTTTCATTCCACCCCTTTTTTTTCTCTCCCCCTTCCCCCTTTCACCATCATCTACATTAAAGCGCATAACATAATCATCTATCATGGCTACGCTAGAGAGGTTTTTCCCCCCGGATGCGGTGGTCTGCCACTTGTGCGACCTCCGTATTTCCTCCCGCCCTAAGATGGGGGAGCATTACCTCTCCTCACACGGATGCCATTTGGTTTGGAGGTGCTCCATCTGTCACACGCACACATACACACTAATCACCTCCATGTCGAGCCACTATAGTAGGTGCCGCCGGAGACAGGAGGGAGTTGACAACAGTACTCCCCTACACGCTTCAGCGCCTCCAGCACCGCGGGACAGTGGGCAGCTCTCCGGTTCAAAGAACGCCCATCCGAGCACCTTTCTACATGCCTCAGCACCATCAGTCACCCTGGACAAAAGCACACACAAGGGGCCAGCAAGACTGCGGAGCAGACCTCCACCCGTGGAAGACCACAACGTAGGAGCTTCATCCACGGCTCCAGAGGTTTCGCTCAGTTCCGTGCAGGCTAACAGCAGTCACTCCGAGGCTTCAAAGCCAGCCACCGCCCTCGAGGGGTCTGACCCCACCACGCGGACGAAAAACCAGGACACACTTCCGCCCACCGGGAGCCCCACCGCCACTTTACCAACCAAATTGCCCTGCCCACCACCAGGGGCCTGGTCGGAAGCCGACCTTAGGGTGCTGGCGTTTGGGGAACTGCGATTGCTCCCAAGGACAAAATTTGTGAACATGGAGTTGTCGATAGGGTACATGGGAGTCACATGTCAAACGATAAAAGACTGCAGAGCAAAGAAGCTATACCGCGGAGTCCTGCGTCAGGAACAGGCGCGACTGCGCGCGGTGACTCCGGCTACGCCTCTGCCTGCCACCCCACGTCCGTCCTCGCACCTCTCCACCCCTCCGACCCATGTCCAACCAACCCAGCATGCGCCCACCACCACGGCACGTCTAACCTCACGAATGCCTCGTCTTAACAACACCAAACTGAGGAAGTCACCAGGAGAAGTCCACGCCCCCACCGGTTTATCGAGGAGGGCGCAAGTGGCATCCTGCGCAAGCCAGAGTCGGGACCCACCACCACCTTCATCCAAGACACCTCTGACCACTTCGGTGGCCGAGCCCGTCAACCGCATTTGGTCCGCAGACGACACGAGAGCGTTGGCTCTCTTGGAGCTGCAGGCTCCGTCAGCCATGGTGTGTGATGAAGAGCTAGCCGCACTCCTCCCAAAAAGAACCTGGGAGAGTGTCCGGGAACACAGACGATCGATTGTATATAAGGAGGCATTGGAAAGGGAGAAGGCAAGGTCACGGGTCAGGAGGCCGCACGAGGCTCCGGATGAGTCAAGCTTCTGGGAAGAGGACGCGGCAACCTCAGTCATCGAGGTACAGCCTCCGGTCCGAGCCTCGCTCGACTCAACCCTGGTGGCGGACTTCCAGGAAGGCACGAGTGGAGAGGGTACTGATGAACTGTTCAGTACCCCACTACGATCTCCTCCACCACCCGGGCAGACGGTCCTCCCATCACTCGTGTCCCGACTTCCATCACCGGTATTACCCACACGTGTGTCCTACCTCCCATCACCCGCGAATGCACCAGTGCCACAGGCTGTTGATCCGCAGCAACTTCCACCCCTCACGGAGTTCAATTCTTACGGGCGGTGGACAGCGTCAGAGTTGGTGGCACTGGCGAGGGCAGAATTAGACTGCGGAAACGAGCCGTTCATCAACCAGGCTCTGGCAAAAACATTCACATCTCGATCGTGGTTGAGTATCTCCGGTCAGCGCCGGTCGGAACGATATCGCGACATCCTGGCCAGGGAGAGAGCATCCAGGGTGGCAGCTGAAGCTGCATTGTCTACTCAGCATCAGGCCCCCAGGAGCGCCCGTGTCACAGCTGCCCGCCCATCAACACCACCAGGGCAGCAAGGGTCGGAACCACCCATAATCATCGACAGGCAACAGTTACGTGAAAGCTTCCTAAAGGCGGGTCTCACGGACGAGGTCCTCATCGATTCCATCTGTTCACGCCCCGCAGGAATGGTCGAGACAAACGCCATCCTTCACCATTTTAAGGCGACCCCCCAGAAGGCAAAGGAAGAGGGACGTGGACGACGAGCCCCACCTCCCCCCCGGAACAGGGCCCAACGCCGCCGACAACTTTATGAAGAACACCAGCGACTTTATCGGCTGGGCCCGAAGGTACTCGTGGACGAGATCCGCATGCAGGGCGCCGATCCAACCACGACCCTGAAGGAGCTCCACAGGGTGTACGACCCGCTAATGTCCACCCCCTCACGCCAGGTGGACAGCATCACATCCAACATGACGGCTCTGGGGGAAGTCGCGGTGGAGCCCTTTTCAGAGGAAGAGATCAAGCAGGTACTCAAGGCGACGGATACCAGCACGTCGCCAGGTCCAGATGGGCTTAACCTTAAGGAGATCCGGAAGGTACCGGCCGCCGTGTTAGCCCACCTCTTCACCAACTGGCTTGCCTTCAGCTCGGTACCGGTAGAGCTGAAGGTTGCGCGGACAGTTTTCATCCCGAAGTCCCGCAAGGCCACGGCGCCCGGTGACTTCAGGCCCATCACCATCTCCTCCCTGCTCCTGAGGCTGTACACCAGAGCCCTCCTTCGGAGGTTCAGCCAGGACCACCAATTCCATGACTTCCAGGGGGGTTTCGGGGATGACCGGAGTGCATCGTCAAACATCATCATCTTCCAGGCACTGATGAAGAGGAAGAAGACCGACCGCCGCAGCCTCTATGCCTTGAGCCTCGATGTCCGGAAGGCTTTTGACACCGTCAGCCACCACGCCATCATCGAGGTCCTCAAGGGTAGAGGCTTACCACCGGAGTACATCGAGGTGGTCCGGGATCTGTACGCCGGCTCATCCACCACCTTTTGGGCCGGCGGGAGGACCGACGGTGTCAAGATCCCGGTGCGGCAGGGGATCAAACAAGGTGACCCCCTCTCACCTTTCCTCTTCAACTGTGTCCTCGATCCCCTCCTCATCGACCTCAATCGGGATGCCGCCGGACTCGAAGTGGGGAGCCAAACGATCGGCGCCCTTGCCTTCGCGGACGACATGATCCTCACGTCCTCCAGCTACGAGGGACTTCGGAGCCTCCTTGCGACCACGGAGTCGTACTTGGCCGAGGTCGGTCTACGCCTCAACCCGGCCAAGACGATCCTCTTCGGGTGGAGGGCGTCCGCGGACGCAATCACATACGACATCCCTCCAGTCGTGGTCGCGGGCTCCCCAGTCTTCTCTACGCCGCCCAACAAGCCCATCAAGTACCTGGGCATTGATTTTTACATTAACAAGCGTCCCATCGTGCACTCACCTACCGCCGATGACGACTTCGACATCATCCAGTCCGCCTCCCTGAAGCCATTCCAGAAACTTCGGTGCATCAACACCCTCATCACACCGAAGTTTCTGTACGCCGCATCATCCATTCTCGGATCGGCGGGGGAGTCTGCAGGAGTTGACAAAAGACTGAGGACTCGCATAAAGTCCGTCCTGCACCTCCCCCAATCATTCCCCAACACCCATGTATATTTGCCATCAAGGGACGGCGGACTGGGAGTGATGAACATCGAGCGAGTAGGAACTGAGGTGCAGCTCAAGGCGCTCGCAAGGCTCGTGCGCCTAGGCAACCCCGCAATAGACAGCCTTTTTAACTCCACCATCGGTGCATTCCATTGCCGACTCTCATCCCAGCTCCAGGTGCCGGCTGACCTCACTGATGCGGAGGAACTCTCGGCAGCGCTTCGTCACTCCCGCACCATCTGGTGGGGTGAACATCGCGCTGTCTACGCTAACAAAGACCTCTTCTCCCATCATGGTCAGCCACTAAGCAACACCTGGTTGCAACCTGACACTCATCATCTCAAGGACGGCGACCGCATTAAGGCCCTGCGACTCAGGACTAACATCCTTCCTACTAACGCCTTGCTGGAGCGTCACAACACCAACGCTTCGGCGAGGCTGTGTCGCAGGTGCCGTCACGCGCTTGAGACTCCATTTCACATCCTCCAGGAGTGTCCATCAATCAAACTTCCTCGGATGGAGCGGCACAACTTCTTGTGCAAGCAGGTGTGCCGCCTCACCAGGAAGTATCACCCTGGAGCCATCATCGAGACGGAGCGGGTGTATCACACAGAGGGGGGCGATCGTCTTAAGCCCGACATTGTCGTCACAATCGACGACACGGTAGTCATTGCCGATGTCGCCGTGACTTGGGACGACCGCCCTGCCTCACTCAGTCGAGTGTGTTCATTCAAGAGCGCCAAGTACGACTGCCTCAGACCGTTGTTCCCTGGTAAGGTCACGACGGCAGTCGGCTTGGCGTTCGGGGCCCGCAGCATGCTTTGCAAGGAAACACTGAGCGGGGGAGCCAGCCTCGGCATCCCCAAGTGGGACATGGCCTGGCTCTCCTCGCGAGCGCTAGTGGGCTCCCTCATTTGCTTCAATCGATTCATGAAATCCTAGCTCCGTCTCTCATCCTCATACCACCTTTTTTTTTTTTTTTTTATTGCCTTCTTGGGGGGGGGAGCCCCCCCCACCCCCCCCTCTCCCGTGCATACTCCCATACCTCACTGCATGCCATCAGGCCATCTCTCATCTCATATGCTGGGTAATTCTCCCCACCATATGTATTTTTTTAACCTTTTAGTAGCCTTTTTGGCGTTTCATGTTTTATCGTCACCCAGGGCGGTACGCGTTTTTTGCCTACCGTCCTTTTTAGATTTTGGATGCCTGGCTTACGTGCCGGCATCCACTGGGTTCCAGATTATTTATTTATTTCTTTGTAATTTCTGTGTTACTGTTAGAGGCATTCCAGGCCAATAGCAAGAGGACCCCTCCAGCAAGTTTTCGTTGTATTGTTTTTTGTTTGCTTTCTTTAAGTTCCGACAGGAATACGTACTCAACGGTTCTTGTCAGATCCAAGGGCAGGGAAGGCCAATCACGTTGCAGCTTGCTGCACTGCCTTTGTCATCTGGCAAGCCTTCCTTCCCAAAAAGACGTACACTGGGGTCCTCTTTTTTTTCCTACCGCCTTCGGCGGAAATCTCCTGTACTAGCCAAATGCCTCGTCATCTAATTAGTGACGCGCATGAATGGATTAACGAGATTCCCACTGTCCCTATCTACTGTTTTTTCTCTTTTTTTTCACTTTTTTTTTTTTACTGTTTTTACTGTTTTTTTCTACTGTTTTTTCTTCCCTAGGGGCCGAGGGGGCAGGACCAGCATCGGAGAGCTCCTCAAGCTAAGTATAAATTTTTATATTTCCAGGCTAGCTGGAAGTGTATTCTTTTAGGTATTGGTGTATAAACGTATAGCGATTCTTTTCGAGCTGTTTTTGTTTTTCTAAAGTCATTTTTCTTTGATTTCTGAGTTATTTTGTGTGAGCGAGGCTTAGCCAGGAAAAATCAAGATGGTTGCCATTTGATTTTTCGCCCAAACTCTTAGTTTGAGCTTTTTCTCGTAAATATAAAGTAAACGTTCGTGTTCCTCGCGTTTGCGCGAACACGAGCGTGTGTTTGTTTTTTCTGTAGAGGTAAAACTTCTAGTTTTACAGTCACTTCAAACTTTGAAGTGGTGGGGAGCTAAATCGGGGGGCGAACAAAGGAAGTCTGAACTACGCTGGCTAGGTCAAATTTTTTTTACATTTCCAGACTAGCTGGAAGTGTGTTCTTTTAGGCATTAGTGCCTAGAGGTACAGCGAATATTTTCGAGGTATTTTTGTTTTTCTAAAGTCGTTTTTCTTTGATTTTCGAGTAATTTAGGGTGAGCGAGGCCTAGCCGGCAAAGGTCAAGATGGTTGCCGCTTGACTTTGCGTCCAAACTTCTAGTTTGAGCGGTCGCTCCTAAATAAAAAGTTAACGCTCGTGTTCCTCGCGTTTGCGCGAACACGAGCGTGTATTTGTTTTTTCTGTAGCGGCAGAACTTTTATTTTTACAGCCATTTGAAGCTTTGAAGTGACGGGGTTGTAGATTGTGAGGTAAACAAAGGAAGCCTGAATTACGCAGGCTAGGTTCAATTTTTTGGGGGTTCTCCGATTAGCTGCACACTTAAACTAGGTCCCCTTTTTAGTTAAAAGCCTAGCACCACCTTTTTCAGGTGGTGCGATATCGCTATGTCAGTTTTTTGCTGATTTATAGGCTTTTTACTCGTGTGTGGGGTGTCCCTGTGTGAAAATGTTCGCGCCACTTTTGGCGCAAGAGAAGCAGGTCTCGTTTTTCGCAAGGGGCGGCTGGTAGTTTCTGGGTGGTGTGTCTTCTAAAGGTTTATTTTTTTCCTTTTTTTTTTTTTTGTGCGTAAGTCCTGTTCCATTTGAGACGCTCAAATGGCAGGCAACGGTAGTAGCGAGGCCTCCCTCCCGGGGGAAGGACTAACTGAGATGGGCGACGGGGAATCAACACCGAACCTTGAAGGTAACGCGATAGAGGCCCCTCCAATGTCATTTAAAATGAACCCCAACACTGCAACCCTCGTAAGCATAAATCGTGAAGTAACCGAGGTTATCACTACCGTAAACCCTAAAATCTCAAAGACACAGCTGGCCGCCCTGAACAGTGCGTACGGCCGTCTGTTGGGGTTCGCACTAGAACTAATCAACGAAAACACAACACTGACGGCGACAATGGCCGCCTACAAGGAAGAGAAGGAGAGGGCCCCCGCCCCCTCCCCCGCGTCGGAAAGTGTTGCCGCCCTGCAGCGCACCTTCTCTCAGGTTCTGCAGCAGAACCCGGCGACTTCGAGCCGGAGCCCCGCCGGCCAGCAGCAGGGAGGGGCATCACCCGAGGCCCCTATGCCGACAATGCCACCACCACCCGCAGCACCCAGGGAGAGCCTTCTTGTCTACCCGGCAGCCAAGCCAGCAGCTGGGGTGGAGCCCTTCGACGGGATCACACACCTGCTGCGCACCACTTTCAAGCCCGCGGAGCTCCGACTCGGCCTCGTCCAAATCAAACCGGTGAGAGGGGGTGCTATTGTCCTCGGACATAGCGCAGCCGCGTTAGACCGCCTCGCTGAAGCCATCAAGGCCAACAAGGACACGGCGTCGCAGCTGACGACCAGGCGATCCGAAAAGAGGGCCCCTCAGGTCAAGATCGTGGGAGTTGACCCAGGGGTGGAAGCTTGCGAACTAGTTGAGACCCTAACATCTACAAACGACCTCCCAACCGAAGACCAGAACAAGGTCGTGGCCTCATTTCGTGGGGCATCGGGCACCGTGGTCCATATTCTGGAGGTTGGGCCCCAGACGAGGGGCATCCTCCTCCAAAAGAGGAGGGTGCATCTCGGATGGACGTCCTGCCCCGTCTATGAGAACCTTGGCGTCCGGCGCTGCACGAAATTTTGCACTTATGGCCACACAGCTAAAGTGTGTGCAAGCCAGTCCCCGGCCTGCACTGAGTGTTCCGGCGACCACCCCGGGGACAACTGCAGGGCATTTGAGAAGCGGTGCCGTGCATGCATTCGAAACAACGAAAAGTTCAAGACGAAATTTAACGTCGAACACTCGTTTGGTTCGAGGGCATGCAGGGCCCTGCTTGAAAAGGAGCAACAGGCTCGGCGCTGCCTAGCCTACTAAGATGCCCACTTACCAAGCATTCATAGGTACATAGCTCTCATCCAATAGTTATCTTTTTCCACTTTTAAGCTGAACATACATTAACGTAAAACACGAATTATGACCAGCTCGGATAGCGGACTAGATATCCTGCAGTTCAATGCAAATCATTGTATAAGAGCTATAGACCAACTTAAGATAGATACTATGGAAATTAAACAACGCATCACCTGTATACAGGAACCCTATTATCTTAAAAACAAGGTTGTGGGATTCAGCATTAAAGATAATGTCA
Organism: Ixodes persulcatus; assembly: GCA_013358835.2. Taxonomy (NCBI): domain Eukaryota; kingdom Metazoa; phylum Arthropoda; class Arachnida; order Ixodida; family Ixodidae; genus Ixodes; species Ixodes persulcatus. Next base: position 48,399 of record JABSTQ010001364.1, on the reverse strand, counting down.
TAGCATTCGAAACAAAACCTAGAGTCGCAATGGTAATTCACGACAACTTTTGCGATGCATTTCCTATTACCGTAGCGAGAGATCTGCTTGTTGTCCGATGTAACACAGAAAACCAAACGTTTGTGCTAGCAAACGTTTACATACCACCAGATGACGACATAACACCTTGGCTACAAACAATCACCGAAGTCGTTGAACAGCACAAATCGGAAAAGCTAATATTATTAGGAGACTTTAATGCTAAAAACCCCAGCTGGGGGGGGACAGAGATTGGATCAGAGAGGAGAGGAATTAGCAGACCTATTTATAAGCTTAGAATTAGTCTGGATCAATGACAGAAACTCGTCCCCAACTTTCGCCTCACCAAACGGCGAAAGTTGGATTGATCTAACTATTGTTAATGGACACACACTAGGACACATTTCGAATTGGGAGGTTTTAGATACTCCCTCAGGCAGCGACCACAGCTACATCAAAATTGCAGCTTTTGGAACCGGGTGCCCAGTCAAAAGACTAACCAAAACAGGCGAATTAAAGGTTATAGACAAATTAATAAAAGACCGCTGGTTTAGGGATATGTCAAGCAGACCTCTCGTATCCAAAAATCATTTAGAACATGTAATTAGGACAATTTATGACAAAATTGATGAACTTACAGAGATCTATTCGAAAGTAGTTACTTATCGAGCAAATGAAGTTAAATGGTGGACCCCACAACTCTCTGTTGAACGTAAAAAAATTCGGGCGCTTAGGCGCAGGTATCAAAATTGCAGAAATCAAAATAGAGAACACTTTAAGAAAGCTTATTATGAAGCGCATAAAGATTACAAATCTAACATAACGAATGCAAAGCAGAGCTCTTTCCGAGAGTTTTCCGGCGTCATTCATGGCAATAATGTTTTTACTCTCCCATATAAGATAGCACTTAACAAACTTAAACGCCCGGTAGTGCTTTGTCCTCTGGTGTTACCAGATGGAGTTCGGACGAGAAGTCTGGCAGAGACAGTACGTTTTATCCTGACGACACTATTCGAGGAAGATGACCCTAACAGCGACTCGGCACATGAAACCAATCTGCGTCTCATGTCACTCGAAGATATCAATACAATCAATGACATACCCTTCACTTTGGCAGAAGTAGATGCTGTTCTGGCAAAATTAAAATTAACCACTGCACCAGGAATTGATAAGATCAAAACCCCTTTTCTGAGAACAATCTATAACAATTTTAAACAACTCTTTCTTAATATTTTCAACGCATGTCTTGAATTCGGTTACTTTCCCGGTGAATGAAAAGAAGGAAAAATAATACTACTGAAAAAAACTGATAAGGTTAACAGTCCCTCCGGATATAGACCGATCTGTCTGAACTCCATCTTTGGTAAAGTACTAGAAAAACTAATTAACAACAGGCTGTACCATTTCTTATACTTTAAAAAACTATTTCATGAAAATCAGTTTGGCTTTACCCATAGAAAGTCAGCGGTAAGCGCATTATACAAAATTAAAACTAAACTGGAGGAGGTCAAGAGGGAGGGGAAGGGGGCGATCTTGGTGTCTCTGGACATCAAGGGAGCCTTCAACTCGCTCTGGGCCCCAGTAATTATTAACAAACTTAGAGAAAACAACTGCCCCAGAAATCTTTTCAATTTGATTCGAGACTTTTTAACAAACCGCAAAATGTCATATTTAACAAAAGACGACAAAGTTACTCTAGACTCGGTAAGGGGGTGTCCGCAAGGTTCACCCCTCAGTCCACTTCTTTTTAATGTGGTTATTGCGGATCTCCTTCAACAAAAATTCGAAGACTGTTTAACAATTCAGGCATTTGCCGACGACGTGACCCTAATAGTGACGGGAAAATCACGCAAAGAACTAGAGGACAATGCAAACCGGGCCCTAAATCGCATTAAGGAATGGGGAGATAGAAACAGGCTAAGCTTTAACCCGGCCAAGTGCGAGGTTCTTGATATTGGAGATAAATATAAAAAACGAGTACCAACTATTAAAATGGGTGGGCGCAATCTCACCCATGTTAACTCATTAAAAATTCTAGGGGTCGTTTTCGACTCAAAACTGACATTCACTGCACATGCCGAATATCTAAAATCTAAAATCACTCAAAGCACTCAAGCCCTCGGCATGTTTTCCGGGGTAAACTGGGGCATAAAGGGGCCACAATTCAGAGACATTTACATCAGAGGAATAGAACGAGCAATAACCTACGCCGCCCCTGTGTGGTGGAAAAACACGAACAACTCGCACTTGGCCAGAAAGCTACAGTCAGTACAAAGAACGCCACTTCTGAAAATAACTAAAGCATACCGCACCGTAAGCAATACCAACCTTAACATTCTCTCAAACATTATGCCAATAGCACTAACACTCGACAAGGAAGCCGCGTCTTTTCACTTGTTTCAACGAAATAGTGACTACACCATACTTGGGACGACCTGGGAGACGGAAAAAATCCAAAAACTGCTAGATCCCTGGGATACCCACCCAGCAGAAAAATCATCGGTACCATACTTTAAAAAAGCCCCTAGCACTGCTCAACTTAATATCTTCACCGATGGATCTGTCTGCAACCAGACAGTAGGCGCTGCGTTTATAATACTAGATGATTCGGAAAAAACAAATAAGAAAGCAATGTACAAACTCGAAAAACACGCAACAATTTATGATGCCGAAATGATTGCAATTCTGAAAAGCCTAGAATACGTATCAAATCTTAAAACCAGAACAACCATTAACCTATTTACGGATAGCTTATCCACACTGCAGGCGCTAGCTAACCCCCACAATAACCATCCCATAATTCAACTCATAAAAAATACCATTAAAACAATACTAACAATGCATAGTATAAATCTAATGCATGTGAAAGGCCATACTGGGGTTGAAGGCAACGAATTGGCAGACAAACTAGCAAATAAAGCGAGATCCCATGGGGAACCGGTAGCGTTACCCATGGGAAAAAACTATGTCAAAAAAGAAATCAAAACTCAACTCTTTAAAGAATGGGATAAGCGATGGAAAGAGGAGGGGCATAACTCCGAATTGAGTACATGGATCCCTAGTATATATGATATACCAGACAATTTCCCAGCAAACTTTTACGTCTCACAGGTCGTCACCAATCATGGCAGGCTGCCTTATTACTTCTCTAGAGTAAAACTGTCTCCCGACCAAAACTGCTTCTGCGGGAGGCAGTGCGTTAATTTCCTGCACTATCTTAATGAATGCCCGATACTAAAACCTCTCGCGGAACAAGTGTATAACCTCCTGCCCGGCAAAGTGACCACTGTCACGGATAAAGATAAAATGAACATCCTAAAAAACAAAGAAATTCTAAAACTAATTGCAGAGATGTTAGATCTCATTGGGGCAAAATTAGGCACATTCGAACGTAGAGGGCTAACCTAAAACAAAAGTGACTGCCTGTCGGAAAAAGGGGGCACAGCGCAATAATCGGTGAGCGTCCCCGCCCGCACCACAGGTGCAAAGTGTCCTGCGCCTTCCGACACGCATCACGTGCCCAGGCGCTTCCTGGTGCACGGGGAAGAGGGAAGGGATGGGAGGAATGGGGGAAGGGAACCCACAAACACACAGACACACTCACTAACGCAACAACAGGAAGGTGAAACCCGGGAATACTCCCCCACGCAGCGGTGCCCCCGCCCACGCTACCCTCCAAAACCGTGTACCGATGGGTAAGGTACGGGGAAGGGGTGAGGCAACGGTGACTAGCCCCTCACCATGGAGTGGAGGTACTCGAGCTCCAGCACATTGGCAACCCAATGCCAAGAGCGGGGCCGTCTGGGGAGGTTTGCGGCCACCTTCACACATTAACTGCTACAGACCAGGGAGTGTTGGGGGCTCTGGGGGCTCCCGCGCCCGGGGTGCGGGCTGGGCTTGCGTGTTGCTGCCGTCCCCTACGGCCGTAAGTAGGTGCCGCTTAGACATGCGGTGCCCACCGTGGCTCTTTTGCCATGAGGGGCAAGCAGCAGGCACTTGGGGGGCCGTGGGGCGGCGGGGGCACGTGGGTCGGGTGCGTGCATCGGGCGCGGGGGCTTCTGCGGCCCCTCCTGCACCCCTACATAACATAAAATACGAGGTAGCCTACACCACAACAGGAATGGCGACGTGGCGCGAGACAAGCGTAGGCGGTGTCCCGCAGATGGGCGTTCAGGTGGGCCCGCGCCTTTGGCAGGTGGGTGAAGGGGAGGGGCCCACTGGACGCGGCTCAAAGCTCAGGAAGAGCAGGGCCGCTTGTCTCGGCCCGGGAACCATTTACATCAAACAGTATAACGGGGACACCTACAAATGGCACGAATGTATACACACAACCAAACATAAGACTGCCGCATTCGCTGCCCCCAAGGTCTCGGTCGATGATAGCATTGCCCACCCCGGACCCGCTCCACAGCCACAGCCCAGGCAGCCTGCTGGAACAGAGAGGCCGGGAAACCGGCCTCTCTGATTCAGCGGGTGTGGGGGCCAGGGGGACAAAGCCCCGACCCTGTGCTCTGGAAGTACCCTCCCCTTGTTGAGAGTGAGGGACGAGGGGGGGACAACCAGAGTTACGGCCGAGGGACAGGGCCATATGCCGGGACCATGGGAGCCTGCAGTCAGAAGACAAAGGACGGACAGGGAAACAGGGAGTAGGTACACAAAAAGGGGGAGGGGAGGGGGAAGACTAATGGAAGCCATTCTCTTTAGCACCCTTGCCAACGCCACCCGAAGAAGTCAGCTACCCGGAATTCGACCGTAAAATTGTGTATCCCTTCAAGAAGCATGTAATCAAGACCCTACTACCGCCGACCATCATCGATCAAGCCGTCCAGATCCAGACCCAGAATTCGACCGTAGAACTGTTTACTCATCAAGCATCATGTAAAACAACTATCAACTTTCAACAACCATTCTTACAACTTCAACAAGCCCAAAGCCCGAAACTCAGTCAAGAAAGAAGACATCAGAGAAGACCTGGGGGGGAGGGAGATCAATTTTAGTAATTGTTTAGTCCAGCAAGAAGCATGTAAAAGGGGAAGGGATTTTAGGATAGGCTTTCATTAGTGTGTAAATATTTTTTTTTTCTCTCATATATCTTTTATACTTTTCGCGTATTTTAATTTTATCTATATTCTTCACGTATTATAATTCTTTTTTTTTTTAAAGGTGTATTTAATGTAAGTATACTCATATATCTTTGTAAAGTGGAAGCATGCGCACTATTATATTTCTCATATTTAATCATTCACTATATAGGCTTTTTCATTCTTGTACAGCGGTTGCATGCGCGCTTTTCTTCTGGGGATATTGAAAGAGAAAAAAGTTTTTTTTTTTTTTTTTCCTAGTATTCAATAAACGTCGCTGATAGACTGGGCCGGTGCCCTTGGCTGTGGTCACGCTAAACCAGTAGATCCCGGGGGGTGGGGGTTTTTTAAGTAATTTTTTATATTAGGATGCCTGCTATACCTTTGTGGTGCGGGCAGAGGAGCAATATTATTTTCCATTTTTCTTGATATAATTTTCTTTTCTTTTAAGTCTCCTCTGTATATTTTGTCCCTATCTACTGGGGCGCAAGCCCCCGCGGTTGTCGCCGCGTGGGAAGTCAACCTCCACCTGCCTGTGGTGCGCCCTGCCAGCTTTTAGCTGCAACGGAGGCTCTGGCGAAACCCAACCCTTCACCTCGGGGGAGGAGCCCTAGCAATGGGGTTGCTCTCAGGAATGGAGGGGAAATAGAGGGCCTGGGTACCCTAGCCTTTCCCGATGGAGGAGGGAGCCTCTACTGCGGGGAGTGCGGCGCGTGACGTGTGGCGTGAGACACGCATGACGTGAAACGTATGGCATGTGTGGCCGCATGACGCGTGACTCCCCCCCCTGAAAAGGGAGGGGGGTGTGGCGTGAAGCGGGTTGACATGCGGGGCGTACGACGTGTAGCGGTTCACGTGAGATCGAGGTGTGTGACGCGGGACGTGTGGCGTCGTGCAGCGATCCGGACGAGGTATCCCTATATGGGGAGGTTGACATAAAGGTGGTGCCTCTCGAATCTCCCCAGGGTGGGAGACCCCCCGCATGATGGCGGAGGTGATCTCCAAGGGGAGCCGAGAGATATAAAATATCACTGCGGCGGGACCGTCTGGTTCAGTTATGGTTGCCTTGCGGTCTCGCCGACCCATTTGTGCGACACACTCATGCCCTCTTCGTTCCGGACGGGATCGGACGGGGGTCGGGGTCTCGGGGTCCTCTTCCCAGCGGGTCCTTCCTGGGTCGTTCGCTTGGCGACGCCCAGTTTTATTTTTACAATAGTTAGTCCCCAATTGGCTTTTTCCTGAAAATTATCACTTGATCATATGATCCAATTCATTTATATTTGAATTGGCTGTAAGTCTGCAGTGCCTCTCGGCGGGAGCGGACAGGGGACTATTGGTTTACATTCTTTTCATGGAGCCCCGACCTCAAAATCTGTCCCTATCTACTGAAGCTGCTGGCAACCTTGGGACCGGGCAGATCGCTGGTGAGTTGGCTCCTGCAACTTTTGGCTTTTTCTATCGGTTCTCAGGCAGATATTGCGACAATTTTTCCCTCACGCGATCGCGAGGGCCCAGAGAGCGCGAGGATACTCTTTTTTGTAGCCAGAACAACATAGTTTTTTCGTACTGAGGCCTCGAAATCCGACCGGCCGGCTCCCATAGTCATTTGCTGGGGGGGAACAGAACCGCTTGTAACTTTATTACTGGCGGCCCAATCTTCACGAAACCATAGCTATAGGCAGCTAGGGAACCCAGCATCTCGCACGTGAAGTTTCAACCCGATAGCTCTCCTGGTTAATTAATTACAAGCGTCTAAAAATTCGAAGTGAGGCGGCAGCCATATTGGTTGTTTATGGGTGATTCAAGATGGCGTCACCCAGACCAGTGAAGGGGGCTGACATCTTGGGACACCCAAGCGGCACGCGGTGAGGTAAGGGTAGGCGAGCGAAACGGAGACGCCACCTAGGGGGAAAATAGAGAACTCAAACCTCAAATTTTAAAAATTTGTAAAAAATTAACCGTCCAAGATAGAAAAAAACTAATTGGATTTTCGTATAAACAAATTTAATTCTCCACCCAAATATCTGGTTTTTAGATCCACACGGTAACTGGAAACACGTAAAGTTCATACCCCCCCCCCCCTAAACAGCACCCCCCCCCCTAACACCCTATTGAGTAAAAAAAAAAAGAAAAAGAAGGAAAAGGGAGAAAATCAAATGAAAAACACCCCCAAGTTAAATTAGAAGACTATTTAACCAGTCTAAGACGATTACTCGGTTTTTATTCTACTAAAAGTCTAGAAAACAACAAAGATGCCCAAAGTGGGGTTAAACCTCACAAGTTCGGAGGATGAAGGCTCGGACGTTGAAGTCGATTATGAATTCCACTCGGTCGAGCAGGACGAAATGAGCAAGACCCACACAAGGGGAAAAAACGAAGGAAAAAGAAACCCGCAAAAAAGATATCTACAACAGATGAAGACACCCCAAAGGGGGAGTCTGGCGAAACTAGGGACAAAACAACAAAGACAGACAAACGTACTAAGACAACGACCGTCACTAACCCTAAGGAGACTCAGCCCTCCACGTCAGGGAAAGACCCCAACAACAAACCAGATGAACTACGAACCCGACTAGGAGAGGCACAGTTGGCCTGCGTAAACGCGATCGCACCAGTGGGGGGAATACTTAATCGAGAACAACTTGAGGCAATTACTAAAAGCGTTCAGATGATCACAAACATCTGCATAGACCTGATTGCTCGGAATGCATATCTTGAGGGGAAACTCGAGTCACAGTCTAACGTCACTCCGAACAAGCAGACCAGGACATACGCTGAGGCAACAGGAGGCCAGAGTAGGGCCAGTCCAGGCCAATCCGCCGAAACACCAGTAGAGGCCCGACTGCCACTAAGGGATAGCGAAGAGGAGAGGGCAGCTCTGCTCCTGTACCCCAAAACACCAAACGAACAAAGCGAGTTCGCACAGGTAAGCTCGATCCTCAAGAGCTCCATAGCCCCGGAGGATCTGGGGCTGCGAGAGCCCGTGCTCAAGCCGATCAGGGGAGGAGCTGTCCTCACAAGCCCATGTAAAGAGGGGATCGAGAAGCTCGAGAAGATGATAACAACAAACTCAACTCTGAAACAGCAGCTTAGGGCCAAGCGACCGTACTCGCGTAACCCGCAGCTGAAGATACGAGGGGTGGTCACAGCAGACCCAGCAATAATTAGACGCAAACTACTCACCCACAACAAACTCCAGGGCACCGAAGAAGATATTCAAATAATTCACGTGTTTTCGGGGAAAAATGGACTCTCTACATTAATTGTGGAGGTTACCCCCCGCATATTCAGTCAGCTCCAGGATAAAGAGCGGGTTTTCCTCGACTGGACGTCTTGCCCCGTCGAGGAGAACCTCCACGTCCCCTTTTGTAAACGATGCAGCGGCTATGGGCACACCGCTGCACGGTGCCAGGCAGACGTCAGGTGCTGTAACTGTGGGCAGAGGCACCCGTTGTCGGAGTGCGAGGCGGAGGTATACAAATGCCCGTGCTGCACAGACGCACCTCAGAGCGACAAGAGCAAAGGGATAGATACTAGACACTCTGCTCTCTCAGAGGACTGCCCCATTTACCAACTCCAGGTGGAGCGGTTGAAGCGAAAGATTAGATACCAATAAGAGGAGAAATACAAGTAAGAGACAACGATGCAAGAGCAGGACAGATGATTGGACCCCACAGACAACACCATATCATGCCCCCTCATAATCACTCATCTTCCATAAACATAATACAACACAATTGCAATCATTCGTATACAGCAACCGAACAACTAAGAATAACCCAAAACTCAACGGAAACACATATTTCACTACTCCAAGAGCCCTACTACCATAAAAACAAGATAATTGGTTTTGCCATTACAGACACCATCATCCAGCATCACACCCAACCACGTGCAGCCATCATAATCCATTCGAAATCATTCGACATTCACACAGCACACACATCACGGGATATAATAGCTGTTTGACTAACGACAAAAGACACCGACTTCTATGTAATTTCTGTCTACGCTCCACCACATGACGATATTGATAACACACTCATTACCCTCCGCGAGCTAATAAATGAGTACAGCCCCATCCCAATACTAATTGGCGGAGATTTCAATTCAAAAAGCGTAGTCTGGGGAGGAGACAGAACGGATGACAGGGGCACACAAGTAGCACAATTCTTAATTTCTATGGATCTCTACCCCCTAAACTCCCCCAATTCCCCTCCTACCTATCAATCCTCACGAGGACAAAGTTGGATAGACATAATAATCGCCTCACAAACCATTCTAAAAGATATATCACACTGGTCCATTCTTCCCGACACACCTGGTAGCGATCACAACTATATATTCATTCAGGCATACAATAAATCCCCACCTAGAACAAAAAAACTTACAAAAATAGGCCAGGCCAGACTCATCAATAGTCTCACACATGACTCTTGGATAATATACACTGAGACCCAACCCATCCAGTCCCGCGAACAACTTGAAGATATCATAAAAAAGTTATATAGGAAGCTGTACTTACTATATGAAAAATACTCGAAATACGTCACCACTAGCACACAGCAGACGCCGTGGTGGACACCAGAATTAGAACTAGAGCGCAAGCGTGTTCGCGCTCTACGAAGACGCTATCAGCGAGCGGCCCACCCACTACGTCCCGTATTTAAAGAGCAGTACATGGTAGCACATAAGGCGTACAAAACATTAGTCAAAACTACAAAAACTAACTCTTGGCAAAAATTTTGTTCCCAAATCATCCGATCTAATATTTTTACTCTACCCTACAAAATTGCATTAAATAGAATTAAACGCCCAATTATAATACCCTCTATAACTAAACCAGACGGAACACACACACAATCCCTCGTAGATTCGATTAAGCAAATTCTAGAACACCAATTCCCCTGTGACGATCCCTCCCAACACACCCCACTCCAGAAAACACTAATCAGGCAGGTCCAGACACCGCCCGACTCTCCTGATGATCCCCCCTTCACTCTTATTGAACTCTCACACGTGGTCCTTCATATTCCCAATCGAATCACCCCTGGAATAGACAACATAACAGCATCCCTGGTAAAAAATCTCCTGTCCCTTTACCCAACTCTTCTGTTAAAATTGTTTAATGGCTGTCTCCAATACTCTTACTTCCCCGATCTCTGGAAAGAATCCCGCGTTATTTTGCTACCCAAACCCGATAAACCGACCGACCTGGCCTCATCCTATCGTCCAATCTGCATTAACTCCATAATTGGCAAGGTTTTAGAAAAACTTCTTAATAATAGACTATACCATTTCCTCCACAAGCATAAACTCTTACACCCTAAACAATTCGGCTTTACACATAGAACAGTCCGCTACAGCAGCTCTCGTAAACCTAAAAAATAACATCACATCAGCCATAACAGAAAACAACAAACCTCTCCTAATTTCCCTAGATATCTCTAACGCATTCAATTCCATTTGGATTCCTTTCGTCCTTGACTTCTTTAAACGCAACAACCTCCCTCGCAACTTATATCTTCTCCTCAGCGCTGCCCTATCTAACCGCTCTATAACCTATCCACTTCAATCGTCAAACGTTACCATATCAGCCTCCCTGGGAAGCCCTCAAGGCTCCCCCCTTAGCCCCCTACTATGGAATGTTCTTATCTCCTCCCTTCTAGACTTACCCTTCCCGGAAAACATAACAATTCAAGCATTCGCAGACGACATACTTCTAATGGTATCAGGCAAAACAAGGCTACAACTTGAAACAGCCGCAAATTCGGCCCTAAAACTAATTCTTAAATGGAGCACCGAACACCAAATAAAATTTAATCCAGATAAAAGTAAATTTCTTCTTATTGGTCGACATTATATTAAACGCCCGCCTTCAATTAAACTAGGTCTTCACACCATCAAACACGTTAAAGAACTAAAAATCCTAGGCGTTATCTTCGATCACTCTCTCAGTTTCCTCCCTCATGCTATTCACCTCCGTAACCAAATTTACAAACACACCATTGCTCTATCCTCCTTTACCGGAATTCACTGGGGCTTTAGTCAAAAACACTTCCGCGATCTTTACCATCGAAGCCTGGAACGTATTATTACTTACGGCGCACCCGTGTACTGGCAAAACCCGCCCCACTCCCACTTACGTCGGAAACTAATTTCTATTCAGCGTATCCCCCTACTAAAAATAAGCAAAGCATATAACACTGTAAGCAACATTAACCTAAACATCCTGACTAACATTCTGCCTATCGAACACACTCTAAACCGCGAAATAGCCCTTTTCCACCTCTTTCACCTTAAAAACCCTTTCTCAATTTTTGGAACAACATACGATCCGTCAACACTGCAACATGATATAGACAGATGGCATATCCACCCGGCATGTCTCCCCCATTTCCCCTTCATTACAGCCGATTCCCCACTCACAAACCCACCCTTAACCACCCACCGAATTTTCACGGACGGTTCTCTCTTCCTGGACACTGTAGGGTCTGCCTATGTTATAATAGATAAATCAGATAACATTATAAATTACGGAAAATATAAGCTCCCTTCCTTCGCTTCTATATACGACGCAGAGCTACAGGCAATAAAACAGGCATTGATATACGCACAGTCTCTCCCTGGTACCCTTAGCTTTATTCTCTATTCGGACAGTTATTCAGCATTAAAAGCGATAGCCAACCCTTACAATACCCACCCAACCGTATTTAACATTAAACAGATCCTACAAACCCTTACTAACACGCATTCCATCCAATTAGTCCACATCTGCAGCCACACAAACATATACGGTAATGATCTTGCAGACAGCTTAGCAAACAGCGCTAGACACTCAGGTACTTTACTCTCCCTCCATTGTACCAAACACTACATTAGGAAACATATAAGAACTCAGCAATACCAAGAATGGAATAGGTACTGGACTACTGAATGCACTGAATCACCCCTTTTCAAATGGATCCCCTCAATCTTTGCCATTCCAGATTATTTCCCTTCTAATTATTACCAAACACAGATACTTACCGACCACGGCAGATTTCCATATTATTTCTTCAAATTCAAAAAATCAGCCGACTCTAACTGCCCATGCGGCCAACAGGCCCTATCATTCACACATTACATGACAACTTGTCCACTTACACTCAAATTCCGTAATCAATTAAACAAACTTCTACCCCAAGGATTTAATGATGAGAACAAACCAACGATCGTTTCCAACCTAGAACTCATGGCAATTCTAGAAGGGCTTACCGCTCACCTCCATTCCATAATTCCAAGTTGTTAAGCTAACACCCTCATCCAACAAACTGGGGGCGTCGTCGCCGGGGCGGGGGATTGGCCCTGCAAAAAAAAAAAAAAAACGGGAATAATACAACAGGGAATAACAACTTTCCACACCCACCTAACCTCTAGGCCGGGTATGACCACTTAGCCCCAAACGAAGGCACTAGCCTGAACCCAACCAGTTGGGCCCTCACAACGGAGGGGGAGCCAATATCTTCCCAAACGGGAAAAAAAAAAAGAAGGTGGTTCTGAACTCCACGGAATCTTCCATGGAGGTGGCCCGGCACCTGCAGGAGACTCAAACCCCGGACCAAAGCTCATCCAAACCACGAACAACTTACAAGGATGACGCAAACATCACTGCCCGCAGGGAACCCCTTAGGGGGGAGTACCGGGACCTCCCCCAACCCCAACCCACAAAAAGAAAACCGAAAAAAAAAAATAAATAAATGGAATCACAAACAGAAGTGGCTTTAGCCACACAGACCTAGCAGGCCACGGCGGTGGGCATCCAGGTCGCACCTGGGTACCTTAGGGAGTCACCCGATGTCCTTCCCGGGGAATCGGGGGCTGCCCGCCTGGTCCGGGGGTACCCCCCCTGGGCTGGGTCGCGAGGGCCGCAAATAAGGATAGCTCTCCAGCGGGCAAAAAAAAAAAAGAAAAGAAAAAAAAAGAGAAGAAAAAAGAAAAAAAAAGGGAAAAAAAAAAGGGTTTTGCAAGTGAAATGAAACTTCAGGACAAAGCAGGTGCCACAAGAGGCCATAACACTCCTGATCAGTTGGAAAAAAAAAATGCCAAAAAAAAAAAAAATGAGAGTAAGAACAACGTGCATTGTGGCTAAAATTCCCCGAGGTGGGCGGTGCCTTATAACGGGGAAAGAAGACCTACATGGTAAAAGTACCCTACCGGCAAAAAAAAAAAAATTTTAAGGAAAAAAAAAAGGTGAAAAAAAACCAGAAAAGTTGGAGGCGGGGAAAATGGAAATGAAAATGGAAAACGGAAATGGAAGA
>JABSTQ010001364.1:17500-30000 GCA_013358835.2 Ixodes persulcatus | reverse complement strand
ACGGGAACGGTGCCAACGGCACCACGTCTGAAACCCAGGGAGGGTGCTGGCCCGCCAGCATCCACCCCAGAGCAGGGGATGGCCCCCCCTGCCTCTGTGCTCCCTCGGGGCCGGGGCCAGCCACTCCGAACCACTGCCCCGAGGAAGCCCGGTGAGACGTCGAAGCAGTTGGCCCCTAAGGGTCAGCTGACGCCATCACCGGAAGAGCCCATGGAAGAGTGTGGGCTCCGATCCGACGATGAGGCTATCCTCTCGGGATCGGAGTCCTCCGTTGCTGCTCCCACTACCTCTAGTGGGAAGCAGAATGATTGCGCGAAAAAGAAAAACGCCCCGCGCATAAAAATTGATTTTAAACCTTAGTTAGCTGTTTTTACCGATTTTTGCAAATTATAAGTTTAATTTAATTTTAGCACTGCTATGAGTAAACAGTTAGGCATCATGCAGTGGAACTGTCGCGGCCTTCTTCGTAATATTGATGACGTTCATTTTTTCCTCGATGAGCTTCGTCCTGTGGCACTCTGTTTACAGGAGACCTATCTGAATGACAAACACACGCAGGTCTTACGCCATCACCAGGTTTTTAGGAAAGACCGCCTTTCTCCTAACCCTTCCGGTGGTGTCGCAGTAGTAGTGCAGAGCGGGGTTGTGTGTGCTCAGGTTCCTCTACAAACGCCACTCGAGGCAGTAGCAGTTCGCGTTCTTTTTGACCGACTCATAACCCTCGTCTCACTCTACCTGCCACCCAACGTTCCACTGCAGCTCCACGAGCTACAAGGACTCATAGATCAGCTGCCTAAGCCTTTTTTAATTCTAGGTGATTTTAACGCCCACCACCCTTTGTGGGGTAGTTTTCGTCAGGATTCCCGTGGTGGAGTTATAGAACGTCTTTTATTATCCTCCGGGCTCTGTCTTCTGAATAAAAAGGAGCCAACTTTTTTTAGTGCTGCTCATAACACCTTTACATCAATAGACCTTTCCATTTCATCACCAGCTTTACTTCCATGTTTTTCATGGAAGGTTTTAGATAATCCATTCGGCAGCGATCATTTCCCCATAATTTTAGAAACCTCAATACCCCTTCCTTCGCTTTCGACCCGCCTTCCAAAGTGGAAGTTAGAGAAGGCTGACTGGGCTCTTTTTGGTTTAAATGCTGTACTGGATCCATCGCTCTTTCGTAGTATGTCCCCCGAGGAGGCGACCGTGTTTGTCACCGAATGTCTAATTAATGCTGCTGCATCTTCTATTCCGCAAACATCCGGCGTCCTACCCCGGAGATGCAAACCCTGGTGGAATGAGGACTGCACAGTCACTCGCAGGAAACAGAACCAGGCATGGGGTATATTTCGCCGATATCCCACTTCTTTTAACCTGATTGAATTTATAAAATGTAGGGCCAAGGCACATTGGACACGGAAACAGGCAAAGAGGACATCTTGGAAAAAATATATATCTTCTCTAAATAGCTTTGTTCCAGCTAAAGAAGTGTGGGATCGCATGAGGAAAATTCGAGGAGATTACCAATCTTTCCGAACTCCTCTGTTTTCTTCCCCCTCTGTATCGCTGAAAGATCATGCAAATGTTCTCGGGGAGCATTTCCAGCTTATTAGTAGCTCCTCTAATTTTAGCGAAAAATTCAAGAAGTGCCAGTCGACTGCTGAAAAGCAACCTATCTCGATGTTGGAGGGTGGTTCATATTTTTACAATAGACCGTTCACAATGTGTGAACTCAAGGTCGCTCTTGGTGCAAAGAAGCAGTCTGCACCAGGGCCAGACAGACTCCACTATGAAATGCTGAGGAAACTGTCCCCCGAATCTATGAACGGTCTGCTAACCTTTTTTAATCATCTCTGGCAAGCTGCTGCCTTTCCTCGTTGCTGGAAACATGCCCACATAATCCCTTTTTTGAAACCTGGGAAAGACCCTTCCATTCCTATGAGCTATCGTCCCATCGCACTCACAAGTTGTTTAGGAAAAACTTATGAGCGGCTTGTGAATCGTCGTCTTATCCATTTCTTAGAGACTGAGAATTTTTTTGATGTAAACCAGTGCGGCTTTCGGGAGGGACGAGCGACCACAGATCATTTGGTTCGCCTAGAGACCGCTATACGTGAGGCTTTTGTACACCGGCAGCATTGTGTCTCAGTGTTTTTTGATTTACACAAAGCATATGATACCACATGGAGGTACGGAATACTTCGGGACTTGTACAACTGTGGTGTACGAGGCCGCATGCTTCAGTGCATACGGAGCTTTCTCAGCGAAAGAACTTTTCAAGTCCGATTGGGCTCCACACTGTCAGATGTATTCTCTCAAGAAAATGGTGTTCCTCAAGGAGGAGTGCTGAGCGTTACCCTCTTTGCTGTTAAGATTAACAGTCTAGCAAAGGTTATTCCCTCATCAGTAACTTACTCTTTATATGTGGATGATGTGCAAATCTCTGTGTCTTCCTGTAACCTCTCCAGTTGTGAACGACAGTTGCAACTTACAATCAATAGAATGTGCAAGTGGGCAGACGAAAATGGCTTCAAATTTTCTCCTGAACAAACAGTCTGCGTTCCTTTTTCATTGCGCCGGGGACTGTCTCTTGATCCTTCCTTGCATCTTAATAGCATTGAAATATCAGTCCAGCAAGAACACAAATTTTTGGGTGTGATTTTTGACAAGAAACTTACCTTTGTGCCCCATCTGAAAAATTTAAAACAGAAGTGCTTGATGTCATCAAGCATCCTAAAGGTGCTGTCGCATATGTCGTGGGGTTCTGATAGGCGCTGTCTCCTACGATTGTATAACTCCTTAGTTCGATCCCGCCTCGACTATGGTGCAGTAGTATATGGGTCAGCACGGCCATCTGCTCTTCAGATGCTTGACCCTATACATCACCTTGGACTACGACTTTCTACAGGTGCATTTCGCACATCTCCAGTGAAAAGTTTGTATGCTGATACTCATCAAATGTCCCTCGAGAAACGGAGGCAGTACCTCAGCGTCTCTTACGCTTACAAAGTATTTTCAAATCCAAAACATCCCTCCTACAGTGCCGTTCATACTTGCAGAAGTGCACAGCTTTTCGAAAACAAGCCGAGCATTGTTAGACCATTAAGCCTCCGTTTGCAAAGTACTTGTCAATCCCTTAATATCCCCCTCCATGAGATTCCCTTGCTTAAAAACACTCATAGGGTTGCTCCTTGGGATGCTCTGCCGATTTTCTGTGACTGGTCACTTCGCAAAATACAGTAAGAGGGTCATTTCACCACAAATCCTCCGGCAGGAGTTCCTCTCCTTGCAACAAAAATATGCAGACTACCTGGAGTTTTATACAGATGGGTCCAAATCGTCATCTTTTGTAGGGTGTGCTGTTTATTCCGCCTCCTACAGCAAAATCGCACAAGTTGACTGTAGAGCAAGCATTTTCACCGCAGAGCTTTATGCTATTTTATTAGCGGTTGAGCATATACTTGACAATAGTATAATGAAAGCTGTAATTTTTGTCGACTCACAAAGTGCCTTACTAGCTGTATCCTCCCTGATGCCCACAAAGAACCTCCTTGCACAACATCTACATGGTAAGATCAACAGCGCCCGGCGACGCGGTCGGGACATTAAGTTCTGCTGGGTGCCAAGCCACGTTGGGATTTTGGGCAATGAAGAGGCGGATAAATTGGCCGTGTCTGCCCGAGGCTCATCAATAACATTCAATTGCTTACCCTACCAAGATTTGAAACCGCTTCTGAAGAAATCTATTTTTCTCAAATGGCAGCTAGAATGGGATACAGAGAGCAACAACAAACTTCCCATTATCAAGCCCGTTCTGGGTGTTTGGGAGAGCTCTTATAACAAGGAACGTCGTGTGGAAGTTCTTCTGTGCCGTCTAAGAATAGGTCACTCCCGTGTGACACATCAGTATCTGCTTCGTGGGGAAGATGTTGCACTATGTGAACATTGTGGAGAGCTTCTGACCGTGCTGCACATTTTGTGGCAGTGTTCGTCCCATCAACCACTCCGTCAATCATGTTTTCTCGAACTTTTTAGGGATCATCTTCCATTTCATCCCTCGTTTCTGCTTGGCGATAAACCTTTAATTCCTTTCAGCCGTGTCTTAGACTTTTTAAAACAAACTGGATATTTATACCATTTCTAAATATGTAACCTCAAAGTAAACTTTCGTTATAGTGTGCTTTAAATACGTAAAGTTTGGCGCATTATGGCCGTCGTTGCTGCTGCGCCAATAAACTCCTAATCATCATCATCATCATCTTGACCCTCTTGATGAAATTAAAATTTGTTCGTTGTTAATAGTTACTCCCGCCGTTTACCCGCGCTTAGTTGAATTTCTTCAGTCTTCGAATAACATGGCGAAACGTTTCTTTTTCACGTTATACCGTGTCGTTATAAGCGCGCTCCCGTTCTAGGAATCTTCTGTGCTTCGTGGTTTCAACGTTCTTTCTTGACCATCTCCGTCAAAGTAAAATTTCTTAGTTGTTAAGAGTTACTCCCGCCGTTTACCCGCGCTTTGATAAATTTCTGCAGCCTTCGAATAACATGCTGAAACTTTTCGTTTTCACACTATATGGTATTCTTATTTTCTCACATGATATATTCGATGAACCTGGCTCGCAACGGGCGCCCGTTCTTGGAATATCATGTGCTCTGAACATTCTCTCTCGACCCTTTTCGTCAAAGTGTCCGGCGACCGCTTAGTGAATGCGCTGCAGCCGCAATGAGTTGCCCTTGTGCTGCATACACGTACGTGTTGTAGCTATCTCTTTCGCCTAGCCGCGTTGTGAAAGAAGAGAAAAAAGAAAACCGTAATTTTCGGGACTTTTCTTTCTGCATGCATAGCAAGCGACATCGGAATTTCGCGTAGTTTTTGTTTCATTCTTACGTTTCGCGACCAACCTTTAGAGAACACACAATTTCACTTGGTCAACATGTACCTCGTTCTCAACAGCTGCGTGTCTCTCGGAATTATGGACGGGTTCACCTCACTCACAAGGTCATGACTGTGAACGAAAACTACACGTTGAAGGAAGGAAGGAAGGAAGGAAGGCAAGCAGGCAGGCTGTTACACTACAGAGCCAACGAAAACGAAACTATGTGCCTCTCTCTTGTCTTCTTGCCTTCACGTTGCTGGCACATGACGAAAGCGTGCTTTGTTCAACGTTAGCGACGCGTGTGCTCGTCGGGACCTCGTCTCGACGGTTCAGCCACCCACGCGTTCGCTTTGCTCACGTAAACAACTACAAGGGCAGCCTACGTCCCCATATGCTAAAACCAACCATCCAACTGTCCCGTAGCATTGTCAGTTTTGAATTTGGTGTCTTTTACCATTAAAACCAGAGGGCGCTGCGCAGGTAAAGGCTCGAGAACTCGAGCCTCGCTTTAGGTTCGCTAGGTGACGCCACTAATCATTCATTTGTTCTTGTTTTTGTTTTTTTTTCTTTTTTTTTTGTTTTTTCTTTGTGCGTTGTGCTTTTACCCTGTGCTCTTGTCCACTCTTTGAACACTTCCAGCCTGCTTCGATTTGTTTTTGAAATCTTTTTCTTCGTTCTTAGTAGTTACTCCCGCCGTTTACCCGCGCTTGGTTGAATTTCTTCAGTCTTCGAATAACATGGCGAAACGTTTCTTTTTCACGTTATACTGTGTCGTTATAAGCGCGCTCCCGTTCTAGGAATCTTCTGTGCTTCGTGGTTTCAACGTTCTTTCTTGACCCTCTTCGTCAAAGTAAAATTTCTTGGTTGGTAAGAATTACTCCCGCCGTTTACCCGCGCTTTGATGAATTTCTGCAGCGTTCGAATAACATGCTGAAACTTTTCATTTTCACACTATATGGTATTCTTATTTTCTCACATGATATATTCTATGAACCTGGCTCGCAACGGGCGCCCCTTCTTGGAATATTATGTGCTCTGAATATTCTCTCTCGACCCTTTTCGTCAAAGTGTCCGGCGACCGCTTAGTAAATGCGCTGCAGCCGCAATGAGGTGTCCTTGTGCTGCATACACGTACGTGTTGTAGCTATCTCTTTCGCCTATCCGCGTTCTGAAAGAAGAAAACCATATTTTTCGGAGCTTTTTTCTGCATGCATAGCAAGCGACATCGAAATTTCGTGTAGTTTCTGTTTCATTCTTACGTATCGCGACCAACCTTTAGAGAAACACAATTTCACTTGGTCAACAGGTCCCTCATTCTCAACAGCTGCGTGTCTCTCGGAATTCTGGACGGGTTCACCTCACTCACAAGGCCGTGACGGAGAACGAAAACTACACGTGGAAGGAAGGCAGGCAAGCAAGCAGGCAGGCAGGCAGGCAGGCTGTTACACTACAGAGCCAACGAAAACGAAACTATGTGCCTCTCGTGTCTTCTTGCCTTCACGATGCTGGCACATGACGAAACCGTGCTTTGTTCAACGTTAGGGACGCGTGTGGTCGTCGGGACCTCGTCGTGACGGTCCAGCCACCCTCGCGTTCGCTTTGCTCACGTAAAAAAATACAAGGGCAGCCTACGTCCCCATATGCTAAAACCAACCTTCCAACTGTCCCGTAGCATTGTCACTTTTGTATTTTTGTGTCTTTTACCATTAAAACCAGAGGGCGCTGCGCAGGTAAAGCCTCGCGAACTCGAGCCTCGCTTTAGGTTCGCTAGGTGACGCCACTATTCAATCATTTGTTCTTGTTTTGTTTTTGTTTTTTCGTTCTTTTGATTGATTTGACTTTACTTTCTTGTCATATGAATAGGGAATATAAAACAAAACAAAAAAACAAAATTACGCACGCCTCCGCAAACCTATTGCGCGCCGATTACCTGGTGGCGCCACTTATTTTCCAAGTTCTGTTTACAATCTATGACGGCGTTTTCATCTATCTAGCAGTCTCATACACTTTTTTTTATATATATATATATATATATATTTTTTTTTTTTTCATCGCTTTTGTCTTGAGTCGTCCCTGCGGTGAGCTCGGCGCTTTCCCACGTGTTACTTTATGATTCTGGGTCTCTAAATTTATATGAAGAACCATTTGCAGCCGTGAGTAGCAATGTGTTTGCCGCTGCTCGCACGCGATGTATTTTCGACGCATTTTGTCCGTCTTATTGCGTTTGTGCGTCGCAGTACGTGGTTTCTGAAAGTGTGCGCGTCTCCTCCTTCGTGCATCCTAAAGCATGCGTGGTCATCGCATGTTTTCGCTTGAAGAGAGACCAGTCATTAGTCTGCATTCGCCGCCGCTTCGTCGCGATCTACTCTCTACGTAGTTTCGTTTCTCTGCGGCGCCCTCCGTGATTTCCGAAGGTGAGCGCATGGTTTCGCTTTACCGTGCGTGCTGTGCCGCGTGGTGTGGTGCCGTGGTTCCGGTGCAAGTGCCTTCTATCCGGTGCCTTCCTGCTCAGTGCTCAGTGCTCAGTGCTGTGCTCGTGCTTGTGCAAGGCCTCAGGTGTGCTTGCCGTGTCCTTTGTAGCGCCCAACTAGGTTCTACTTGATAAATTGTTCGGCTCTCTGCCAGTCGAAAGCGTAAGAAAGCCAGAGTCGCCAATTCACACGTGTAACCCCTAAAAAACACTCGTAATTTAAAATAGCGTGATTTGCACGTCGTTCCTTGAGAGTACTTTGTGCTTGTGGCAAACGAAGCGGGCGTTCGCTGGCAACGAAAGGAAAGAGTGAGATGAAATCAGAGAATAGAAATCGCGCGAAAATAAAGAAATTTCTTCTCTAATCAAGCTTGCCAAAAAAGCACGCGAGATCTACAGTATTCAGTTTGAAAGCGCTGCCAGTTGCAAGTACAGTAGGGTATATTGTTCGGCTCTCGGTCAGTCGAAAGCGTAGAAAGCCCTGGTCGCCAGTCGACACGGGGAACCGCTAAAAGAACACGCATATTTTAAAATCCGGTGGTTTGGACTTCGTTCCCTGAGAGTGCTTTGTCGGAAACTAAGCGGGAGGGCCTTTCGAACGGAACGAATGCGAGAGACAGTAAAGTGAGCAGGGAACAGTAGCGTAAAGAAAGAAAATTGCCTATTCTAAAGCCTGCCATAAAAACGCGCTACACCGCGAGTATTGGGATTAAAAGCAGGGGCGATCGCACGTACAATAGCGGTCATTGTACGGCTCTGACCCAATTTAAAGCGCATCAAACGTTGTGTAGACAAGCTCCAGTGTTCAACACGGCGAACCGCGGAAACACTTGTATAATTCGATTTCACCTGCTTCGCACTCCATTTCGCTACAGGACTGTGTTCGCAAGGGAACCGATGAACGTCTAAAGAAAAAAAAAAAAAAAAACACGTAGTGTACGAAAGAGGTTTATTGGGAAGAAATGTAGAAATAAATGAAGGCGTGTGATTAAGTTTGCCCCGCACGCGCATCACATTGCGGTTTCAAGGTCTTCCAATCCCAGGTAGGAATAAATATTTCAGAACGGCGCGAACTGAAAGTCTCAGCGGAAAAAAGATGTAGCACACAACCTAACGTGGCAGAGGGAAACTATACGAAGGAAACGGTCGTTGTCTTTTCTCTGCACGTTTTCCGGCACGCACAGAAATACATACATATATAAAATCAATCATCCATGCATGGAACGGTGCACTCGTCAGTCGCCCTGTGGAACGGCACAGAGATCGCAAATACACGCACGCCGGAGCGTGAAGCTTTTAAGTGTCTACGTGAAAATGTCGGATGTATGAGAGACTGTGTTGATAAATGTAAGTAGCACGATGAAGAACATCGTTTGGAAACCAATTGCATGCTATTCTATATATTTTTAAAATGATATATATAACCCATTCCTTTCATTGTTACTACTACTACAGGTCTTCACTTGATGATATTGCTTGGCCCGACGGATTCCTTGTACAGCTAACTTGTGCCTCTCTCACTGCGTTTGTGTGTCTACATACATCTACAAAGACACACGTATAGGTAGACGATAGGTATGAATATTTATTGAACAGCCACACGAACGACAATCACACAAAACGACAACCACGAACCTCATAGAGGAGTACTCGCGACGGTTCTTCCTTATACTTATCGGTGCTATTATGTGGAGGTGGGGTGCGTCGAGCGTTCGACTGGTGCGAGCGGCGTTTCACGACGTCGCCGACGCCTTTCGTCGCCGTCGCCGCCGCTGCCTCCGCCGCATGCTCGTTACAGCAAGGTACCTGCGATCTCTGGCGTCTGCCGTTGGGGTCGGTTCTCGGGTGCACCTGTGTCTTGAAATAAAACGAGTGCGAGAGGGTGTTTCGGAGCGTCCGTGCTAACCGAAACGAACGAGTGCGTTCTGACCGAAGGCCGGGGTGCGTCCTCGCGTCCTCACGGTAAAAAAGCTCGGCAACGCTGCGAAGGCGTCGTCAATAAATTTTGGCGTACGACTTTCTGTTGCTACGACGAGAAAGAAATTTGTTGCGCTTCTTGCCGCGTCGGTACCGACTTCGGTCGGAGATATTCCGGCTGCGCGCTCGAACGTGCTTCATTTCTTCTTTGATTTGGAATGAAGAATAAATTCCATAAGCGTTGTTGCGGTACGTTTGTAAGTGGGCGCCTGACGGTGGCCCCGCGTCCGCGCGTTGGTAGGGTTTTGGACGACCCACCACGAAAAGATTACCTGGTTGATCCTGCCAGTAGTCATATGCTTGTCTCAAAGATTAAGCCATGCATGTCTAAGTACATGCCGAAACAAGGCGAAACCGCGAATGGCTCATTAAATCAGTTATGGTTCCTTAGATCGTTTCTTCCTACTTGGATAACTGTGGCAATTCTAGAGCTAATACATGCAGTGAGCCCGAAGCCCCTCGGGGCGACGGGTGCTTTTATTAGACCAAGATCAATCGGGCCTCGGTCCGTTTTGTGTGGTGACTCTGGATAACTTTGTGCTGATCGCACGGCCACGAGCCGGCGACGTTTCTTTCAAGTGTCTGCCTTATCAACTGTCGATGGTAGGTTATGCGCCTACCATGGTTGTTACGGATAACGGAGAATCAGGGTTCGATTCCGGAGAGGGAGCCTGAGAAACGGCTACCACATCCAAGGAAGGCAGCAGGCGCGCAAATTACCCACTCCCGGCACGGGGAGGTAGTGACGAAAATTAACAATACGGGACTCTTTTGAGGCCCCGTAATTGAAATGAGTACACTCTAAATCCTTTAACGAGGATCCATTGGAGGGCAAGTCTGGTGCCAGCAGCCGCGGTAATTCCAGCTCCAATAGCGTATACTAAAGTTGCTGCGGTTAAAAAGCTCGTAGTTGGATCTCAGTTACAGGCGGGAAGTGCGTGGACACCACGTTACGGCCCGTGCTGAATATCATGCCTGTCGTGGCTTGGTTCCCTTCATCAGGTGCCTTGCCTTGGCCGGCGCGTTTACTTTGAAAAAATTAGAGTGCTCAACGCAGGCGATTCGCCTGAATAACAGTGCATGGAATAATAGAACAAGATCCTGTTTCTGTTCTGTTGGTTTTTGGAATACAGGATAATGATTAAGAGGGACAGACGGGGGCATTCGTATTGCGGCGCTAGAGGTGAAATTCTTGGACCGTCGCAAGACGAACTACTGCGAAAGCATTTGCCAAGAATGTTTTCATTGATCAAGAACGAAAGTTAGAGGTTCGAAGGCGATCAGATACCGCCCTAGTTCTAACCATAAACGATGCCAACCAGCGATCCGCCTGAGTTACTCAAATGACTCGGCGGGCAGCTTCCGGGAAACCAAAGTATTTGGGTTCCGGGGGAAGTATGGTTGCAAAGCTGAAACTTAAAGGAATTGACGGAAGGGCACCACCAGGAGTGGAGCCTGCGGCTTAATTTGACTCAACACGGGAAAACTTACCCGGCCCGGACACTGGGAGGATTGACAGATTGAGAGCTCTTTCTTGATTCGGTGGATGGTGGTGCATGGCCGTTCTTAGTTGGTGGAGCGATTTGTCTGGTTAATTCCGATAACGAACGAGACTCTAGCCTATTAAATAGGTGCGTGGTTCTCTGCACCTTGCACCCTTCTTAGAGGGACAAGCGGCTCCTAGCCGCACGAAACAGAGCAATAACAGGTCTGTGATGCCCTTAGATGTCCGGGGCCGCACGCGCGCTACACTGAAGGAAGCAGCGTGTTTTTATCCCTGTCTGTAAAGACTGGGTAACCCGTGGAACCTCCTTCGTGATTGGGATAGGGGCTTGCAATTGTTCCCCTTGAACGAGGAATTCCCAGTAAGCGCGAGTCATAAGCTCGCGTTGATTACGTCCCTGCCCTTTGTACACACCGCCCGTCGCTACTACCGATTGAATGATTTAGTGAGGTCTTCGGACCGATACCCGGAGCGGCCTTTCGGTTGCGCCGGTGTGTTGGAAAGATGACCAAACTTGATCATTTAGAGGAAGTAAAAGTCGTAACAAGGTTTCCGTAGGTGAACCTGCGGAAGGATCATTACCGGATTTTGCATCGCTTTGTATTCTTTTCCTCTTGTACGGGGATGGACTACTCGATGTTCAATTATCTGGCGCCGACCCGGCCAAGCTTGGACGCCGTCGGGACGGCAACAAAAACCAAAAAAAAAAACTGTGGTTCGGATGTGCCTTTTTCTTTGGGTGGGCCTCCGTTCCTTTCAATGATGCGCCCAGCGGGAGCCCTCTGCTGCCTCGATTGAGAGGAGATTCAAGTGCACCGGGACAATCCGTGGGTTACAAAAGGCGCATCGCCATACTTTTCTCTTCTCGAGGATCGCCCTCGTTTTAATTAACGAGAGGCGTTTGAGATGAGGCTTTTTCTCTGCGCTTTCGAGATGGCACGGGATGTGCCGGGCGCAGAAAAAAAAAAGTGTTTTGTCGTACTGATTGAAAAACCAAAAACTTACACGACTCTAAGCGGTGGATCACTCGGTTCTCGGGTCGATGAAGAACGCAGCCAGCTGCGAGACTTGGTGTGAATTGCAGGACACACTGAGCACTTACTCTTTGAACGCACATTGCGGCCTCGGGCCTTCCCGTGGCTTCGTCTGTGTGAGGGTCGGATCATATATCAAGAGAGGAGAATTTGTTTTCTACCTCGTTTTGACTGTGTCGGATCGTGGGCAGCACGCATTTTTATGCTTTCTTGCGTTGCGTCTTCTCTTGTTTTCGGAGCAAGTACAGAGGGAGCAAATGCACGAGTCGTGCGATGCACGCGTGCGCTGACGAGGAGTCCTCCTCCTACCTGGTTTTATCGAACACTGCATGGAAAACGGAAACTCGATGGAGACTGGTTGTGGAAGTCCCGAAATCTTTCGCACGTTGAACGGCGCTTCGTGACGTCGGTGCGTTGGAATGCGGAGATTGAAACGGTTTCTTTCGATCGATTCTGTTTTCTTTTGGCGTGGATGTTGTTCGAAGCCTAAATGGACGGATGTACAGAGTTCGTCGGCGCGTTGAAACGCGGCGTCCGCTGTGGAATCTCGTGGCGTTGATTTGCACACTTCTTGCGTGGAAAGAAAACGAGAAAGACGTTTCTGGGAGGAAAGTTTTTTTGCGTCGTAGCCTTCCGTCAGTCTA
>JABSTQ010001364.1:0-15000 GCA_013358835.2 Ixodes persulcatus | reverse complement strand
AGTCGGCAAAACGGATCCGTAACCTTGGGATAAGGATTGGCTCTGAGGACTGAGCCGGTCGGGCTGGGGACCTGAAGCAGGAACGGCACTGCACCGGGACTGGGCGGGGCTCGCCGTTCACGCGGCGCGGCCAAGCCCGGACCAGCGTCGGGACCTTCCTGTGGAAAGCCTCAGCTGCGCGGCGTCTGAGGGCTTCGTGCCCAAAGTGCTATGCTTCGGCCGGCAAAAAACAGTCAACTCAGAACTGGCATGGACCGGGGGAATCCGACTGTCTAATTAAAACAAAGCATTGCGATGGCCGCTGGTCGGTGTTGACGCAATGTGATTTCTGCCCAGTGCTCTGAATGTCAACGTGAAGAGATTCATCAAAGCGCGGGTAAACGGCGGGAGTAACTATGACTCTCGGGACGGGAGTAGCTTGTGTGCTTGGCTGAGATTTACTCGGACTCATAGTTACTGGGGGGTCGGTGCGTGATTCTAAAATCCAGGCAGGAAAATTTTTCCAGAATCACGGGAAACACTCCGACTCCTCACGGTTCGTGCGCCTCCTCGCGGCGCCCGCTGGAAACGTGTCGGCCTGGAACCGGCTAAGTCATGAACCGAATCGATCGTAATGGATCGCCAGTTGGTGAAAACGAGACCACTAGCTGTGTCAACCCTGCTACCGCTGTGGCGGGGGGTCTGACTGGACAAAGCCGCGGAGCAAGTCCTTCGAGCACGGTCCAGCCTTTGGCTTCCGGCTCCGGGATTCCAACAATCCCTGTAAGCTTCCAGTGCGAGGCAGAAGGTTGTTTCAGAACCTTCAAGACGAAGCAGGGGCGCGGCCAACATGTGCGGCACGCGCACCCTGAAGCATATAACAACTCAATCGTCACTAGCAGGAAAAAGGCTAGGTGGTACGATGAGGAGAAGTTGAGGCTACCTGCCCAGGAGGCGAGCCTCGAGCTCGAGTGGGCAGCACGCAAGAGTCGAGAGAAGGTAAAGGGCCTGAATGAGAAGCTACAGGCCGCCTTCCCAGAGAGAACCCTCGACGCTATCAAGTCACGCCGTCGAAGTCTTGAGCACAGGCAGATGGTTGAGGAGGCCAGCAAGCGGTTGGAATTGAGAGCATCCACCGTGGTCACGGAGGTTCGACAATCCTCCTCTCATAACGATCCTGAACAGGATGAATGGCACTGCCCTCAAGGCCAGGAGGAAGGGCAACCTGACTGCGATCCTACATCAGTCGTAACAGGAATGACCCTGAGGCCGAGAAGGAAAGCAGGACGATGTTCCCTGCAAGCCATAGAGGAGGAGAGTCATTGCCCTGAGGGCTCAGAGGACGATCATCCTGACTGCGACCAAGTAGTCACAGCAGGTAGGACCCTAAGGCCCAGGAACCCAGTGGCCCAGAAGGGAGGTCCACCTGTTTGTGTTCCAACAGTTCCTCCAGGAAAGATCTTGAGGCCCAGAAGGAAGAGGGGACAGAGCTCTCCTAGGACAGATAAGGAACCAAACCTGACCAGTGCAGGAGGTCCCTTGGCCTCTGCAGGTAATCGGGAGGACGATGGTGATGATATTGGTGAGCCTCAACTAGGACCGACTCCCTCCCAAGGAGGGGGTCCCCGGAGCTCTGGGGTAATAGAGCTGGCTTCGGCCAACCCCTGCTCTGGGATAGAGCAAGAAACTAAGGAATTGACGGGGGCTTCGGCCCAACCCAGCTCTGGGATAGAGCACCATGGTACCGTTCCGGACCAGGATTTCCAGGTCGCTATGATGGAATTAGCGGCGGATCTAGCGCTTGATGT
Source organism: Ixodes persulcatus (assembly GCA_013358835.2). Lineage (NCBI taxonomy): Eukaryota > Metazoa > Arthropoda > Arachnida > Ixodida > Ixodidae > Ixodes > Ixodes persulcatus. The sequence goes on along the minus strand of JABSTQ010001364.1, from coordinate 13,213 downwards.
CTACGGAGGTGAGGTACTCAAGTCAATTGCCGTGAGAGCATGTGCAGGCGAAGAAGTTAAAGAGGATCTCGAAGACTACCTGAGGGTGTACTTCGTGCGCGAAGGGAAGGAGGCGCCTATAACACGGAAAAACAGGGCCCCAGAAGATCCCAAACAAGGGAAACGGAAACAGAGGCGGTCTGAGTATGCAAGAGTCCAAGCTCTGTACCAGAAAAGCCGACACCGTTGTGCGCAAGAAATCCTCGATGGTACGCAAGTGAATAAGGTCACCGACCATCAAAACTTCATTGATTTTTGGTTACGCACAATGACAGAGACGCCTCCCGTGCCCCCGTTGGATGTAAATCCGCCCACGGAAGTACATGACGACCTATGGAAACCAATCACCAGGGAGGATATACGATTACATCTCCCGCCGTGTTCTACGGCTACTGGTCCGGACGGGATGACTGCGAGAGAACTGAGGAGCGTTCCGTTCTCTCATCTGGCACTGCTGACGAACCTAATCCTGGTTATTGGAGAGGTTCCTCGGATCCTGGCCGTCTCTCGGACTACTTTCATACCGAAGGTACCCGAGGCGACTAAGCCTGAGGACTTCCGACCCATAGCAGTTGCCCCGAATCTGTTGAGATTGCTGCACAAGATCCTTGCCAAGAGGTTGCAGGGTTGCGTCAAGCTCGATGTGAGACAGAGGGCCTTTGTCCCGGCAGATGGGTGCGGTGAAAATGTCGCAATTCTGCAGGCCCTGCTCTCGGAGAGTAGGCGTACGCTCAGTACACTTCACATGGCGCAGATGGACTTGCGCAAAGCTTTCGATTCAGTTTCGGTGGATGCGGTACTAGCGGCCGCATCCTCGGCGGGCCTGCCGAAGAAATTCCTCCACTACCTGGAGGTACTGTACCAGCAGAGTAAAACACTGGTACAGTCGGGCGATCTCAAAGAAGAGATCAGAGCGGCCAGAGGGGTCAAACAGGGAGACCCGTTGTCGCCGCTTCTCTTTAACCTTGTTGTTGATGGACTCCTCCGGGAGCTCCCGGCCATTATTGGATTCAGGCTGGGAGAAACCATGATTAATGCGATGGCTTTTGCGGATGATCTGACACTAGTTGCATCGACGAGAGGGGGTCTGCAGGAGCTCCTGAATCAGTCAGAGGCCTACTTCAAAGCAAGAGGCCTGAGCTTCAATCCAGAGAAATCCTCTACGCTGTCTCTGGTGCCTTCGAAAAGGCAGAAAAAGACCAAGGTCGAGCAACAACCATTTCAGATAGCTGGGTCAGACATCCCTACACTTGATTGCGTCGCATCATGGAAGTACCTGGGTGTACTCTTCAACACGAGGGGACGGAAAGTGCCGTTGACGGGGGAGCTGATTCCACTCCTTGAGCGACTTTCTGCTGCGCCGCTCAAACCTCAGCAGCGTCTTGTGTTGTTAAAGCACTACCTGCTACCGAGGTTTTACCACAGAGGGACGTTTTCACATGTAACAGCGAAGTTACTGCGTCGCCTCGACACCTGTGTGCGGCTAAGAATCCGCGGGTGGTTACGGCTACCTCATGACACCCCGGTGGGCTATTTTCATGCACCGGTGGAGAGTGGTGGGCTTGGAATCCCTGCCTTGCGGCATATGCTGCCAAGGCTCAAAGTACAAAGAATGGCCATGCTTAGGATGAGTGATGTTCCTGCATGTGGAGACGCAGTGGAATGTCCAGCCCTCAAACTAGAGGAACAGAAGGCAATGACTCTGCTTACAGTGAGAGGAAGGGTCCTAAGAACAGCAAAGGATGTGAAGGACCACTGGGCAGAACTCCTCCACAATTCAGTGGATGGAGTGCACTTGAGCACGTGCAAAGAGGTCCCTGAGTCCCAGCAATGGGTCTCGGATGGCACCCGCCTTTTGAGTGGCAGAGACTTCGTAGACTGTGCGAAACTGCGGATCAATGCGATTCCGACGCTGGCCAGGACCTCTAGGGGTCGGAACCAAGACACTTCCTGTCGGGCAGGATGTCGCCAAATTGAAACGCTGGGGCACGTACTGCAGCAGTGTGAGCGCACTCACGGTGAAAGGATAAAGAGGCACGATGGTATTGTGGAGTACCTCTGCAAAAAGTTCAAGGCGGACAAGTGGTCGGTCGAAAGGGAACCCTGTATAACTACGAGGGAAGGGAACCGCTTCCCGGACATTGTGATCCGGAAAGGTGACCGAACCGCCATTGTGGACGTGCAGATCGTGGGCACAAGCACCCCACTGGAAACAGCCCACAGGAGGAAACAGAATTATTATGCGAGGAACGATGAGGTTGTTGCTTATGCAAAAGCCGATAAGAGTGGAACACCCATCGTCACCTCCTGTACAGTGTCGTACAGAGGGGTGTGGTCAACATCGTCAAGGGCCGACCTCCGCGGGCTGGGTGTCACCAATTCGGACATCAAACTGATGAGTGTGCGAGCGCTGCAAGGTTCGCTGGCCATATTTGGTGTGTTCCGGCGTTCTACGTCCCGGACAAAGAGATCCTAAAGTCCCATCCTCATGTCATGGAGGTTAAAGCCGAGGACAAAGAAAGCGTTGAAGGTTTTGGAGTAACCTAAAGAGGAGAGGAGATTGTTGGGATCACGGAGCGTGGAGAACGAAGGAATTGATTAAAATCACCTAGTGTGAGATGCGGGAAGGACGGTCTTTCTGAAGACCACCGCATGCGGCAGCAAAAGGAGGAAGGCATGACGCCTGGCCGCTCGCTCATGGCCAATACCAGTGGTCAGAGCTCAGAAGGGCATACCCCTATGTGGTTATAAATACCACATCAGGGGACTCGCACCGGTGAGTGCGTGTATCGAGCGTGTGGCGGAAAGGCCCACAATGTCGGTCTGTGGATAGCATGTTGGGAAAGCATGCCGGGACCGGGGTGGAGGTGGGTTGAAAAAAAAAATAGCCAAATGCCTCGTCATCTAATTAGTGACGCGCATGAATGGATTAACGAGATTCCCACTGTCCCTATCTCGGGAAAAAAAAAAAAAAAGGAAGAAGTCTATGCGTTCAGTAAGTAAACAAAGTGCTCCCTCGATTTTTCAATTGTAGATTTTGATACCCTGGCTAGAAATTTGATTAAACTACACTAGTTCATAGCGGAATCGCTAGCGATTCCATTCATACCTTTCTTTCAGAAAAAGAATCAGAATAATTGGTTAATTTTGCATTTTTGATCCCGGCCCTTGACAAGTATTATCCGAACATCATTCACCCCATTAAAGAAAAAAAAAACAGACTCTAAAACTTAAATTCAGATTAATCACAACGTCCAGACAACCTTCCATAGCTTATACCATTACGGTTTATAATTGTAAATGTAAAAATTAACATATAATCAACGATCTGCTTTGAAACAGAACACCTCGTCTTTCTCTTTCTTGCTGAACGGGACCGAAGTCTACTATCGAACATCGCTGCTATTTAAGTATTCATATTTGCAAAATAAAGTAAACATTAACCTAAAGAATCAAAAATGAGTGAAGTAGCATCAGGAACAGCTGACCACGATCCCCAGAACGAGTCAACCGCGGTGCCTTCGCTGCTGGACGCCACACCGGGCGTGAATCCTGTCGTGGCGTCGGCGCTGAGGCACTACGCGGCGACGAAGGAGTCGCTGATCGCGCTGATGAAGCGTCACGCAAAAAGCCTGTCCCACGAAACGTGGAGTGACCTAAACAAAAATGTCAGCGAAATTGGCGATGCTTTGACCCTCGTTTCTTTGGAAGTGGCCCACCTCCAGGGAAGGGTGGACCAGTTACAGGAGCAGCAGGAGCGGAGGGGACCGGGAGTGCCGGCGACGTACGCCTCGGTTCTCGCCGGGACCGGCGCCTTCGTCGGCACTTGTGCTCCCCCCCCAACGGGACCGGCCGAAACCCACACGCCTCCGGAACCTTCACCGGAACACAGGGAAACACTCCTTGTGTATGGCAAGGCGGACGTTAACACCTGGACGGCCCTGACAACACGATTCAATCCTGTTGATTTAAACATTCAGAACGTATCGGTTCGGAACATCTCCGCGAACGGTGTCAGTGTTCAGGCTTCGAACCGGGAGGGCCTCGATAGGCTCAAGACCGCCATCGAGAGGGACGAGACGATCAAGGACTTGCTGACACCAAAGTTCCCGGTGCGCTTCAGGCCTCAGTTCCGCGTCACGGGGGTTGACCCTTCAGTCACCCGTGAGAATGTGTTTCTCAAGCTGAAGGAGCAGAACGGCCTGGAGCTCACCGAGGAACAGCTCACCGTCAGATCCGTCTTCCCAGACCGGTTCAGCGGGACACTGACGTTCGTTCTGGAGGTGGATCCCACTATTTACAAGACCTTAAAACAGAAGGCATTCGTCACACTTGGATGGACTCGGTGTCCCATCACCGAGTTCTTCCATGTTGTGCGTTGCTCAAAGTGCTGCCAATACGGCCACACGCGCCGCTTCTGCCAGGCAGATGGGGCAGTGTGTGGCCGCTGCAGCACTGTCCACGAGGGCAGGTGCAACCGAGATAAGAAATGTGCTGCCTGCTGCAAATCCAATGAAAGATTCGGTACTTCTCTATCAGTTAACCATACATTTTATGAAATATCTTGCCCATTATACAAACAACAAATTGAGAGACGCAGAATGCGAACTGCTTACTAAAAAAAAATAGCTTTCATAGCAATTGCTTTTCAATTCGTAAATCATCATGGCTGAAAATTTAAAAGTTATTCAAATTAATCTAGCTCACTCTCGAGCAGCCGCAGACAATCTTTCTCGCGTAGCTACTGACCTCCACCCAGATGTGATATTAATTCAGGAACCATATTATACCCCGAATAACCATATTGTAGGCTGTTCAATGTCCGACATAGTATTTTCATCCGACACCCGTCCACTCTGTGCAATAATAGTTAAAAACAAAACATTATTGCCCTTCCCAATTAAAATCAATAGACACCGAATAATTGTAAACATAGAAGATAAAAATAAAAAAATAACTTTAATTTGTATATACTGTTCACCTTCTAGCAATTTTACGCAATTACTATTTGAATTAAATGATGACTTACATAATTTAGAATACAGTAATTTGATTATAGGTGGCGATTTTAATGCTAAAAGTAGTTTATGGGGTAAAGAAATTACAGATCAGCGGGGGGAAGAATTAATCGATTTCATTATGCAAAACAATTTAATAACATTAAATAATTCTGACTCACTACCAACATTTGAAACAGTAAATGGTAAAAGCTGGATAGACTTAACATTAATTTCATCAAATCTATTATCAGAATTAGTTTATTGGAAAGTGTTAGAAACCGAATCATTAGCTGACCATAGATACGTATTTTACTCATTATTTCACGAAAAAAGAACACCGTTAAAGCAATTAACTAAAAAAGGGGAAATAAGAATAATAGACTCCATAAAACACGAACACTGGTTTAAACAAATAGGTATTACACCCATAAACTCAACCTTCCAATTGCAAGTAATATTAAATATCTTTTACCACAAAATACAAGAATATAGAAACAAATTTATGCGTAATGTTAAGAAAAATCATAAAGCTCATCCATGGTGGAATGAAGATTTGAATATAGAAAGGAAAAAATTACGTGCATTACGAAGACGCTACCAAAGATGTAAAAACATAGAACTACGAAACACTTTTAAAAATGCATACTATGAATTTCTTAAAGAATATAAAATATTAATATTAGATGCCAAAGAAAAATCATTTCATAATTTCTGCACAAATAATACAAAACAAAACATATTCGGACTACCATATAAAATAGCTTTTGAGAAGATAAAACCACCAGTTATTATTCCCCCTATTTTACAAGAAGATGGATCATTAACCACAAATTTAGAAGATTCTATTAGGCAAATTATGATATGTTTATTCCCAAAAGATGATGAAGAAAAAGATTCCCCTGAACAAGCCAATATTAGATTATCTATTAATGAAGACCCAAATGAACCCGACGATTCAGAATTTAATAAGAATGAAATAGAAGCCATATTACAGAAATTAAAACCTAAAAGTGCACCCGGATTAGATAACATAACAACTACTCTAATAAAATCGATCTTTGCTTCACACCCAAATTTTGTATTAAATATTTTCAATAGTGCACTAAAATATGGATACTTTCCCACACAGTGGAAAAAAGCCAAATTAATATTACTCAATAAACCAAACAAACCATCTAATAACCCTCGTTCCTATAGACCCATATGTCTCAATTCAATATTCGGTAAAATATTAGAACGGCTGTTAAATTTCAGATTATATCATTTCCTCTACAAAAATAACTTATTTCACCCTCAACAATATGGCTTTACCCACAATAAATCCTCTACAAATGCTTTATATAAACTCAAAAATATACTCATAGAAAATAAAAATGAAGATAAACATTCAATTCTTATATCTTTAGACTTTCAAGGGGCTTTCGACTCCCTATGGTATCCATTTGTCTTAAAATATCTAAAAGAACATAAATGCCCATCTAATCTATATAAATTACTGAAATCATTTTTTCATAACCGTTCCTTAACATATGTCTCCCCTGCAATAGAAACCACTCAAGCAATAGAAATAGGATGCCCTCAAGGATCCCCAATAAGTCCCCTACTTTGGAATATTCTTATATCAGGCCTATCAAATCTGCAATTCCCATATTCAACCCACATTCAAGCTTATGCCGACGATACAATCTTAGTTATATCAGGAAAAACAAGACGCGAAATTGAAACAATAGCCAACAAAACTTTAAAATTAATATCTCAATGGTCCAACGAACACCGTTTAAATTTAAACTACTCAAAATGTTTCTGTATCCTAATAGCTGCGGGCAATAGACTTTCCCAAGGTAGACCACCCACAATAAAAATAGAAAATCATAGTCTGAAATATGTAAGCACGCTACGATTACTGGGAGTAATCTTTGATACTAAATTATCCTTTATTCCACATATAGAATATCTCCGTGAAAAAGTCCTAAAACATACTTTAAAAATGTCAACCTTCACTAAAATACATTGGGGAATAAACCAAAAGCAACAAAAAGAATTATATCTCAGATGTATAGAACGTTATATAGTATACGGCGCTAGTGTCTGGTGGAAAGACACCTCCAATTCACATCTTCTAAGAAAAGTCATTTCCCTACAACGAATTCCTCTTTTAAATATTGCACGTGCTTATAATACCTCAAGTAACCTGAGTCTCCCTATATTATGTAACATCCCTCCAATACACATCACCCTAAAAAAGGAAGTCAAACAATTCCTACTCTTTCAAGAAAATAAAGAAATAGAATGTAATAGCCACACATATAATAAGCAAAATACTGAATATATATTTGACCAATGGATTTTACACCCCTCCAATAAATTTAAAATAGATTTCCAAAGAAAATACTACAGTCAGCTGCAACCTTCACACAGATGGATCTCTCTCACCGGGTAAAGTCGGGGCGGCGTTTGTCGCTATGACACCAAATGAAATAGAACATATATCCCAATTCAAACTCCCAAATCATGCAACCATATATGATGCAGAGCGAACAGCATTTCAAGGAGCATTAAATTATATATTAACCAATAAACCCAACGAAGCAGAAATAGCCATTTACACTGATAGTCTTTCACTACTCCAAAATCTGGCAAATATCCAAACAAAAACAGCAACTATACACACATTGAAGCAATTAATAGCACAAATTCAAAGTAAACAATCAATACATTTTATCTATGTGAGGGCACATGCAGACAATGAGGGAAATAATTTGGCAGACCATTATGCGAAACTGGCATATCACAATGGAAATTTAGTCTCTTGTTTATACTCGAAAAAAAGTGTTAAAAAAGATTTAAATAATGAAGTTAGGAGGGAGTGGGACGAGGAGTGGCGAAGACAAGGAAAAGAGAAAGAACTGTTTACATGGATTTCAACTATACATAACATACCCGACACATTTCCATCATCACATCTTTTATCTCAAATCATAACTGGCCACGGCCGATTTCCCTTCTATCTTTTCCGCTTCAAATTAACGAACAATAATAATTGCTTCTGTGCACTTCCAATCAATAACTTCGAACACTATTTCACCACCTGCCCTTATACATTGACATTCCGTACTGAACTAAATAAACTTAAATTCACCGCATATGATAATGTAACCAAATTGGCAATGTTATCCAATGTGAAAGCAAAGCAGGTGTTGGAGCGGATGATGATGTTTATACAAACAGAGGTTGTCACCCAGTGAATACATCAACGAAAAACTCCAACAGGAAGCAGCAGAAAACAGAATTTTATAGAAGATGGATGAAAGGGCGGTGGCTTGGTGGACGGTTCATGGCGTGCCTTCCCTTCGGGGAGGGTAGGGGGCTACCTGGTGTGCCACCCAGACCAGGAGTCGCCCGGTCCGGCGGGTGAAAACCTGCCGGACTCGCAGAGAAACCTTACACCAATAGGGAAAACCCAAATAGAAGGTTGTGGCGTACCACCCCTAAAAAGGTGGTAGGGGGCTACCTGGTGCGCCATCCAGACCAGGAGTCGCCCGGTCCGGCGGGTGAAAACCTGCCGGACTCGCACAAAAAACCTTAACACCAATTAGGAGAAAGATCTGCTGCTTCAAAATTAAATTCACTGGGAAACATCTTACAACCAACAACTTTACGTTTCACATCAATCCGCTCAAAAACATCCAACCTCGCTAGCTCCACATAATTGGCAAAAGAAAACAAAAACAATGTAAGAGGACAGATAGAAAACTTATAAAAATGAGATAACATTGGCACAAAAAATAGTAATAAACCTTAACATTATTTTTACAAAAGATAGAAAGAAAACAAAACATTACTATACCTGAATTTTGCTTATATTTCCAAATAGAAGAAAAATGCACATATGTATATAATGTTTAAATGTATATTCTGAAAACCAATGTAAATAGCTTATATTGACAAACCAAGTAAATAACTAATACTGATAAACAGGACCATTCCACCCTCATGGATGCAGGTGTCCTCATAATTGATATTCCCATAATCTTTAAGCAAAACATCATTTAATATAATTATATATTCTGTCCACTAAAAATAAATAAAAAAAAATATTCATGACCAGATAAGAAAAAAAATATTAACAAATCATAAACTAAATAAAACCTTGTAAATATGTATATATCCAAATATAAATGTAAATGTATAGTAAACTCCAAATTAAAAACCATATATACAGTGCAAAATTTAATTCAAGTTCATTGAGACAAGTGCTTCAACGGAGTTTTAATATAAATACAACAACTTTCATTATAATTTCAAAGATAACTTAAAAACCTTTCCATTTAACAACCTTATATTTTCATGAATGATAAAGAACCACAACTAGAACCCAACAACCTAATTACAGCCCAATGGATTAGAAAACTTAAGAGATATAGACATTATAAATATGCGATTGCGCAATCGCCACGCACACCGTATCAACCGTTCTTCCAACAAAGCTTTCAACCTTAAACACCGTCAGAATTGCAACTCTACTTCATTCTCTTTTTCTTCCACTAGATACATATATAGACACTTTCCCTGCTTGCATATATAGAACTTTAAATTCATACTTTTATTCATAACTGAAATTCTTTTACACCTGGGAAGCTGATTTTTTAATGTAAAATAAGAAACCATAATTGGACCCTGACACCCTAATTAAAGCACAAACGATTAAACAATTTAAGAAATATTAGCAAAACAAAACGGCGATTGCGCAATACACAGAAACACCATTTAAATCATACTTCTACAACAACTTTCCATTTAACACCATCAAAATTGTAGTTTTACAACGTCCTCTTTCTCTTTCTTTATACACCCATTTAGAGTCTTTCTCTACATATATATTTGAACTCTAGATTTGTATTACTAATATTTAATCACATTTATTTACTCTTAACTTCCTCTCTTCTATCCTATATTACACCATCTAAATTCGTCTACCCAATATTTGCCGCTCATGGTTCATTTCCCTGTAGCCAGAGCACACCATCAAAACAGTCACTCGTACAAAGAATTCGAACACTCCATGCAGCACCGCCAAAACCGTTTCTCTTATCCGCACCATAAGCTCATTTTCCTGCCTTGAATATTCAATCAAAAATCAGATAATAATTGGGGTTGTGTGGATATTTATACAGCGAGTCGTTGGTCAGCCATTTTTAATGTTGCGACGAGTCACTCGCTCTAGATGAGCAATTTAGCCAGTGCAGTACAACCGCTAGCCTGGGGTCTTTAACGTGCACCACGCAGTAGTGACACACGACCGCACGCCGGTACGATGCTCATCCAGATCGAAACGGGCAGGGGTGGGGATTGAGCCCAGGATCCCTGGGTTCTGCAGCGCGAGCTTTCGCTCCACGTGCTCCGAGCTGGTGTGCGCTAGCCCACTCGGCCACCGATCCCCTCTAAAAAATCAGATCAATCTACACACAACACAAACACAGATTAGGGAGGGCTATGTTTTGGGGGCCCGGCGGTCCGGATAATCCGGTTGCTGGGCCCGAAATATGGCCCTCAAGAAAAATCATAAATTAAATCATTTCCCAGTTCCCATTTTTGAAATTCCTTATTCGTCCAAATTATGTCTTCGATTCGCTTTCATCCTGACCATTCCGAATATATGTGAGAGAACAATCCAAATGTAAAAATGAGCATGTACATTAATGTATATATATATATATATAGATTTATTAGCTTATTTCTGCGTATTTCTATTTTTTGCAGAAAAGGAACAAGAAACAAGAAATCTACCGATACAAGAACTATAAATATCATAAATAATTAGAAAGAAAAGAAAACTTAAAAAATACACTTAAAATGAATAAATAAAAGACCCCGCGATTTTTACAGGCTCATTCTTTTGCATGGTTTCGCTTCTCCCCCTTTTTCTCCCAATTGGCATTTATATACAAAAAGAAAAAGCGATTAAGCTATTTTTATTTTTTTCCAATTGGCTTAAACCTGTTATACCTCGAGTGGCACAGGTTGGAGAGAACTTTATTTTTCAGTTTTGTTTCTACTCTCCACTTAGAATTCTGTCCCTATCTACTATTACCATTACGGTTTATAATTGTAAATGTAAAAATTAACATATAATCAATGATCTGCTTTGAAACAGAACACCTCGTCTTTCTCTTTCTTGCTGAACGGGACCGAAGTCTACTATCGAACATCTCTGCTATTTAAGTATTCATATTTGCAAAATAAAGTAAACATTAACCTAAAGAATCAAAAATGAGTGAAGTAGCATCAGGAACAGCTGACCACGATCCCCAGCCTCTATGCCTTGAGCCTCGATGTCCGGAAGGCTTTTGACACCGTCAGCCACCACGCCATCATCGAGGTCCTCAAGGGTAGAGGCTTACCACCGGAGTACATCGAGGTGGTCCGGGATCTGTACGCCGGCTCATCCACCACCTTTTGGGCCGGCGGGAGGACCGACGGTGTCAAGATCCCGGTGCGGCAGGGGATCAAACAAGGTGACCCCCTCTCACCCTTCCTCTTCAACTGTGTCCTCGATCCCCTCCTCATCGACCTCAATCGGGATGCCGCCGGACTCGAAGTGGGGAGCCAAACGATCGGCGCCCTTGCCTTCGCGGACGACATGATCCTCACGTCCTCCAGCTACGAGGGACTTCGGAGCCTCCTTGCGACCACGGAGTCGTACTTGGCCGAGGTCGGTCTACGCCTCAACCCGGCCAAGACGATCCTCTTCGGGTGGAGGGCGTCCGCGGACGCAATCACATACGACATCCCTCCAGTCGTGGTCGCGGGCTCCCCAGTCTTCTCTACGCCGCCCAACAAGCCCATCAAGTACCTGGGCATTGATTTTTACATCAACAAGCGTCCCATCGTGCACTCACCTACCGCCGATGACGACTTCGACATCATCCAGTCCGCCTCCCTGAAGCCATTCCAGAAACTTCGGTGCATCAACACCCTCATCACACCGAAGTTTCTGTACGCCGCATCATCCATTCTCGGATCGGCGGGGGAGTCTGCAGGAGTTGACAAAAGACTGAGGACTCGCATAAAGTCTGTCCTGCACCTCCCCCAATCATTCCCCAACACCCATGTATATTTGCCATCAAGGGACGGCGGACTGGGAGTGATGAACATCGAGCGAGTAGGAACTGAGGTGCAGCTCAAGGCGCTCGCAAGGCTCGTGCGCCTAGGCAACCCCGCAATAGACAGCCTTTTTAACTCCACCATCGGTGCATTCCATTGCCGACTCTCATCCCAGCTCCAGGTGCCGGCTGACCTCACTGATGCGGAGGAACTCTCGGCAGCGCTTCGTCACTCCCGCACCATCTGGTGGGGTGAACATCGCGCTGTCTACGCTAACAAAGACCTCTTCTCCATCATGGTCAGCCACTAAGCAACACCTGGTTGCAACCTGACACTCATCATCTCAAGGACGGCGACCGCATTAAGGCCCTGCGACTCAGGACTAACATCCTTCCTACTAACGCCTTGCTGGAGCGTCACAACACCGACGCTTCGGCGAGGCTGTGTCGCAGGTGCCGTCACGCCCTTGAGACTCCATTTCACATCCTCCAGGAGTGTCCATCAATCAACTTCCTCGGATGGAGCGGCACAACTTCTTGTGCAAGCAGGTGTGCCGCCTCACCAGGAAGTATCACTCTGGAGCCATCATCGAGACGGAGCGGGTGTATCACACAGAGGGGGGCGATCGTCTTAAGCCCGACATTGTCGTCACAGTCGACGACACGGTAGTCATTGCCGATGTCGCCGTGACTTGGGACGACCGCCCTGCCTCACTCAGTCGAGTGTGTTCATTCAAGAGCGCCAAGTACGACTGCCTCAGACCGTTGTTCCCTGGTAAGGTCACGACGGCAGTCGGCTTGGCGTTCGGGGCCCGCAGCATGCTTTGCAAGGAAAACACTGAGCGGGGGAGCCAGCCTCGGCATCCCCAAGTGGGACATGGCCTGGCTCTCCTCGCGAGCGCTAGTGGGCTCCCTCATTTGCTTCAATCGATTCATGAAATCCTAGCTCCGTCTCTCATCCTCATACACCCTTTTTTTTTTTTTTTTTTTTATTGCCTTCTTGGGGGGGGAGACCCCCCCCCACCCCCCCTCTCCCGTGCATACTCCCCATACCTCACTGCATGCCATCAG
>JABSTQ010001363.1:0-16934 GCA_013358835.2 Ixodes persulcatus | reverse complement strand
TTTTTTATTCTTTTCCCTGCAGATGCCTTCAACGAGTACATACGGAGGCATCCTCGAGAGGCCTCTCCAGGGAAGAGGACAGCTCGGGTCAACCACTGCGTGCGGGAGCTGCTGCAGGATATTAACAAGAAGCTTGACTTCTAAGCTTGCTTGGAGGTTAAGGTACTTGTTGATGTTCTGCAGTATGCCAATTCGCCTTCACTAAATACACATATACACATACACTAAATACACATATAACCTGAAATTACCTGGCTCATGCTCATTCTTTGCATGACAAATGCATGCGAATTGTTAAACCTGCAAAGATTCATATGTCCGTATGCAAACGTTTAACACCATGTTGATCCTTATTACTGTTCGGAACGGGTAAACCCATAAAGATAAAGGTGTCTCTATCTGAACAGGTGAACATGTATAAATATTAGTTCCTATATCTGAATAGGTCAACCCGTAGGGTACGGGTTCCTATATCTAAACGGGTCATCCCGTACAGCTATGACTTCCTGTATATGAATGGGTCAACCCATACAGGTACGGGTTCCTGTATCCGAATGGGTCACCCCATACAGGTACGGGTTCCTGTATCCGAATGGGTCAACGCGTACAGGTACGGGTTCCCATTAGCATACGGGAGACCCGTATCCCATAACACCGTATGATTTATACGGGTCAAGCAGTACGAATGTTTATACAGGTTTTTTCAGTAGGGTATACTGTATCATTCTTTGACCATATACATTACGAGACAGTGGAATCTTAAAATTGTTGACGAAACATTTCTAGTGACTCTTTTCGATTGTGAGAGAATGCCTGACGGTAGTGGTGTATATGTTGCCTAAATAATATGCATCATAACCACAACTTCTAATCTTGTACCAGGTGAAACGGCTGTATCAATTGGCTTTGAAATAATAAAGCGGAATGACTATTATATTTTATATTGCCTAATACTGTGATTGCTTGTTTTTGAAGTGTTTTAATTGGTTGTATGCAGCTAAGTAATGCCCCAGGATTCCGCACAGTATTGGATGCGAGTGTGAATGATGCTAAGATATATAAGCTTAAGCGTTTTGTTATCAATGCATTGACGTGTTTTCACTAGGATGTATATCGAATATTCTAGTTTTTGCACAATTATTTTAAGTGCAGCTTCCAAATAAAACACGTGTCTAGTATCACCCTAACATATTTATACTTTCAACCCTATGAATATGTTTATTTCTTATTTTAATATCACTCACCCCAGTTAAAATATCCTTGGAGGGCGACGAGAATGCAATGTATTTTGTCTTTTGTAAGTTAAGAGCCCATTTATTGTCTAGGAACCATCTTTCTATTTGCTTCAGTTCGTGTGTCATTTCACATTTAATGAATTATACTGAGTTTCCAGAGACTAATAACGCAGTATCATCTGCATACATTATCGTTTGCAGGTTTTTTACTGTTAATATTGTTATAACTGACAAACAGTTTGGTTTTCAGAAAGGGAAATCAACTGAATCAGCCCTAAGATATATTAAAGATAAATTAATTGCTAATATAGAAAACCATGCATATACCATTGGGATTTTCTTGTATTTCAGAAAGGCGTTTGATTCAATAAAACATAAAATTTTAATGAAAAAAATTATCGGGCGTACGGAATTAGAGGTAATACACTAGAATTAATTCTCAGCTATTTATATTTGCGTTCTCAATTTACGGTACTTAATGGATTTCCGTCTCAACTCGCACCAATAACATATGGCGTTCAGCAAGGTTCCATACTGGGCCTCTATTATTTCTAATTTATATAAACGATATTGTGAATATACCAAAATCGCGTGATATTATTTTATATGCTGATGATACCAATGTCTTTTTTTCTAGTGGAAATCTGGATCAGGTCGAGGAATTTGCAAATAGTTGGCTCAGTAAATTAATATTGTGGCTAAACCGCAACCAGCTTAATCTTAACATTAGTCAAACAAAATATGTATTGGATAAAATTGAAGGCGTTAAATATCACAAATTTCTTGGTGTGTTCGAAGAAACACTGAGTTGGACTGTACACATAGGAAAAATTAGGGTTTATGTTGCAAGAGCAACAAGAATAATAAACAAATTCCAGCAATTACTACCAAAAAGGTTGAAACTGCAATTATATTCGCTTGTCTATTCACGCTTACAATACTGTATGTTAGTATGGGGAACTACTACACAAACAAATAAGCAAAAACTATTTATTTTGCAAAAGAAGGCTTTTCGATTTATTGAGAACCTTAAAAGGTACGAATACTCCTTCCCAGTATTTCAAAAGTATAAAATGTCAAGTATAGATCAAATCCTGCTTTTTAAATTATGTATCTTTATTTTTAATAAAACTAGACAGAACCAAGCACCCTTTCTTTATATATTCGATCAAACCTCGGCAAATTACAGCCTCAGAAGTGCACAGTATACGAAACCTAGTGTTCGAACTAATTACGGTACACAGCACCTTACATATCTCGTACCAGATCTACTAAACACACACCGAAATATAGCAGAAATGGCCCAAGCACACATTTCGTTTTTCCATTTAAAAAAAGGGATTGTAGACGATATACTAAATCACTCATGATCTGCAGTTAGTACGAAGTTGACAGTTATGTGTTATTCTGTCTGTTTTGGATTTTAAAATTGCTGTATCTTTGTATATTGATTCTGTTTATGTTCCTGTTTCTCCTCCGAGTGCTGTAAAAAAGGGCTGGAGCCTCGTCAGAAGAAAACTCGTCTTATTTTTCCCCAGTCTCCCAGACCCTTTTCTGTGTGAAATAAAAGATGCATACATACATACATACATTTATGTAAATAGAAAATAAAAGATCGGTTCTAGCACCGAACCCTGCGGGACTCCTGTCAACACAGACTAACTAGTTTAGAATGGCTCCTTTATACCAATGACCTGAGATCGAGACGATAAAATAAATCTTAAAAAAGTCAAGTGAAAAGCCTCGAAAGCCACATCTTAGTAATATTTATAAACATACGATCTACACAGTATCAAAATTTTTTTATGGCTAAAAATAGGCCGACTGCAATTTTATTGCTGTTTAAAGCATTGTTAATGGATAGACTAATTGTTTAAACCGCTGTGTCTGTCGATTTGCCTTTTCGAAAGCCATGTTGATTATCAGATCAAATATCATATTTAGTCAGAACGGCAACTACCCTTGTGGCTACAAGCTTTTCAAACAGGTCTGTAGTTTGAAAATTGGTTCACGTCGCCAATCTTATAAATCGGTAACACTCTTCCAATTTCTAGTAGTTCCGGTTAGGTACCATTGTAAAACGCTTGATTGTATATCGTTTTCAATGGTATGCTGAGGATATCGATGTTGCTTTAAGTATGTTTACTGAAATATCATATCCAGGAGTCTTGTGCCATGACATCGTTTTTATCATTGGCGTAATTTCTTCGCGCGTGACATCTTGATAGCTGAATGTGTTACTAAGAAACTCTAGAAGCTGGGTTGTGATTGGTTCTTCAAGAGTTTCAGCCAGTTCTTTACCAATATTGCAAAAACTATTCATTAAACTTCTTTGTGAGGTCTTTATCATTACGACATCCACTAGCCTCCAGTTCTGGCAGTACCAGATTTTTTCTTTAGGTTCATTCATAAAATTTATAAGTGACCACATTTTTCTTATAATTCTGTATCATATAACAGTAGTACTTTTTCTTTCCTTCGTCGAATTAGAGCTGTTGCCATCTTTCGATATATGTGAAATTGGCCAATATAATATGTATTATATTTTGTTGCTTCATCTTCCTAAACCAAGTCTTATTTTTATCATTTCCAATATTTTATGCGCCATCCATGGGCAGATAGGTTTTTTGTAGTAAACACTTGGCTCGATTGATGATGATTCAATTACGGATGGACGGAGTATAATATGAAAGCAACCATGGTTTGTGTTCATATCAGTATCAGTCATGCCATTGAAATTTGCAGAGACTAACAATCTCCGGAGAGTCTTATAATTTACTTTTTTATACTATAGCTTAACTCGTTTTTGAGACTTTGGCGTACGGGTTCTGAGGTCAAAATAACTATAGGTGAATGGTCAGTCAAATATACATCCACAACACCGGACATGCTCCCCTCTGTGCTAAACTTACATAATATAAGATCAGGAGTTGAAGCCGAGTAAGCCCCAAACCTAGTTCGACTGTTTATC
Organism: Ixodes persulcatus; assembly: GCA_013358835.2. Lineage (NCBI taxonomy): Eukaryota > Metazoa > Arthropoda > Arachnida > Ixodida > Ixodidae > Ixodes > Ixodes persulcatus. The sequence continues at coordinate 12,728 of JABSTQ010001363.1, read as the reverse complement.
AGGTTTCTGAAATTAGATGACTCTGGCAAGAATGAATATTTACTGTGTATTTTCTTGACTATATCTTTGTTAAAATCACTACAAATGATTACATGATTTTTTTCGTGCCGTGATTTGGGAAAAATGCATCGTCTAGATTTCCAAGAAAAGAACCTATACATGAACCTGTAGCCCGATATACTACCCCGACTCTAATGTCCGAAGCTTTGACAAAAAGAATCTCATATTCACCACCTAATGTGCAAGTGTATTCTCTGATTTTCTTGAATGCGAGCCCCGTTTTTATCAATACTGTGACCCCACCACCTCTTGTAGTTGTTGGTCTTGGTAATGATATTAGTTGGTAGCCAGGAAAGTTGAAATATTCGTTACCCTTGGCCATGTTTCCGATACGGCTACAACATTGTACTGAAACACGTGTTCACCGAGTAATGAAAATAAAGCATCCGCATTTTTGTTCAGACTACGTATATTGCAATGCAATAATGAAAATAATTCATCTTCAGAAACTTCCTTAATTTCTTGAATAGAAACCATGTGTTGTCTTGCTTTAGACAGCGTTTTCAAGTTTATAAAATAAGGGCAAGATCAGCTTCATTGATGATTTGTATCACACCAGCGTTTTCAGCCTGTCGCATTTGTATTTTTCCCTGGGATACCCACAGATATTTCCATTTGAGTAGCGTTCCCTAACATCACTTTTTTCTCTGGGCACAGATGTCCATTTACGTAGATTGGTGCCGAGTGTTCAAATCCCAAATCTGACGTTGTCAGTCTGCACTTTTTTGATGCCGCGCAGCACCTGGCGTTCACTCTATGATGTACGGCGACGTTTTGCAGGTGAAGTTCCTGGCTTTTCTTTGATCTTCATAAGGGAGGGGGTGGAGCGCGGCCTGATCGGGCTCGGACATCCCACATTAATTGGTATTCCTGGCGTGGAGCCGACCGGTAAGTCGTTGATTCAGCTTGCCCTCGTGGGGGTCGCACACACCACGCGCCGCGCTCCATTTTGGTGACGCTCCTGTGGATGAAATTCAGGGCTCACTAGCTATTTTGGAGGCTGGGGCTTTGCTACCAGCTCCAGGGGCAGGCGTGGCAGATGAAACGGAGCTCAGGCACGTCATGACAGCATTGCATTTTCGCGACAAAAGGCATAGATCCCAATAGCCAATAACGCTGCGGATTATCCGGTGTTCCGACCGTGGTTGAAATTGCCATTGCCGACATATTTCGGTGCTGTTAGCCCAAGACCCTTGCTTGTTTCTCGGGGTAACAGCTGACGCGAACTTCGTATCTCGGTTCTTATCGAAGCACTCGTACTCGTTATGCCGCACAGGAGGTCGCTGAAAGAGTTGTTTGTTAGTTGTTTTTTTTTTCTATCTCGTAGCTCAACTCTTTCTCTTGAAAGAGAGAGAGAGCAGTCCCGTCATTTTTTCTTTCTCTTCGGTGGCGATAATCCGATACGGACGAAGAGGTCATCTTTTTTTAAAAACGTATGCTTCATGACACTTTTCATTTCTCTGGCCTCGTCGTTCCATGTTTAGCCACTGTTCCCTCTTGTTAGTAGGGCACCCAATCACATGCCGATCCCGGCAGTTTTAGCCTCGCCATGGTGATCTTCCTGTCTTCGACCCATCTTGCTATCGGCGATCTGAATGAATTGCGTGATCCACGTATTGGCCACAATGTCACCCTCAAAACTTGGGAGCTTCTACACATCCACCGAGGCTTCCAGAACCACCGCATTGCGTCGTCCGCGAATGCTGATCGACTCGGCAGCGACAGTATCAGGCGCACACGGAGCTCTCGATATTGGCGTAAAACTTGGGCCATCATCTTCATCATGGCCAGAACACTCTCCTCAGCTAACGGGTCACACTTGACATTCTCTTCTGACAATGTAGGTTACAGCTATAGTCGTTAGAAGTCTCGGGTTGTTATTTCTCAACTTACAGGGTGTCTCGCCCCAAAAAGTTGCAGTTTTTTTGTTGTTTTTTGCCGCAACAATAAACTATGCATCACAGCATGCTCATTATTCACCCAAATATAGGTCTAGTAATTCGAACCAGATTCAAAATTTTCAAAATTAAGTATTATCTTATTCTAAGGTTTTAACTAGAGTTCCATGTTTTGGATAAATTCTAAGCACTGCGAAAAACATCCGGCAGTAAAATTTTCGTCAACTCTAATTTATCCCAAAAACACAAAATTTCAATGTACCTATGAAAACCTAAAGACCGTGTTTTACAATTAACTTTGGACAGTGCACAGGGTAAATGGTACTGAGAAAATGTCATCTCAGGTTTCTTTCAAATCTCGGACCATCGACAAACGGAATCTGAGTGCTTATCTCGTCAAGGTTCTTCAGGACAACAGGTATTTCGGGTCACGACAAAAGCCACGGTTCCGGTCTCCAGTTTGATTCATGTGCTTCTTAGAGGAAGCAGGGTTTGTGTTTTTGCAACAGGGAAACCTCTGTACACTAGAGCTTTTATAGAAGGGGAAGAGGGTCGGGCAGTTCAAGCCCCTATATTTCACGTTTACCAATCTACCTCCCGTAGCCGTGGGGTAGGTTAATGGATAGCATGGGCGAAATACGAGCTTCCTAGCAACGACCTCACTGGGTTTATTCGAGTAAAGGTTTCGACGTTTAACCTGAGGTTAAACGTTTTACCTGAGGTTAAACGTAAAGGTGACGTTTAGCCTCAGGTATCCGTCCTTGGCCCTACTCTGTTCTCCACGTACACCAACGATCTTTCCCTATCTATCGACACGCAGATAGTCCAATATGCTGACGACATCACTCTGCTTGCACAAACTACACCTCACGCAAGCTGTCCCAACCTTCAGCGGAACCTGTCTATAGTGCAGCAGTGGTCCGACTCAAACTGCCTTCTTCTTAATCCATCCAAGTGTGCAGTAATGCGGGTCAGTCACAGCCGCAGCTCAGGAACCCCTTTGTACACCGTGTCTGCAATACCTCTTACATCGGTCACATCATTACCAATTCTGGGTGTGACGTTCACCCCTAACTTAACATTCTTTCTGCACGTTGCCAATGCTGTTGCCAAAGCCCGACGTCTTTTGGGATTCGTGTCACGAGTTTCCAAAGCGTGCGGTCCTACCACCTTTCGTGTTCTATACACCGCGCTCGTTCTTCCGCATCTCGAGTACTTTAGTGCGGTCTGGTGCTCACATCAAACTAATGTGATTGACAGCCTGGAAAGCGTGCAGCTGCGTGCTACTTGGACATGCTTTACTCGCCAACACAACCCTGCGTTGCCCTACGACAGTCGGCTTAAGAATCTCAAATGGCATTCCCTGGCTGATCGGAGAAGAGTCGCCAGGGTGGGCCTTACCTGCCGAATCCTCGACGGCTCGCTCAAAGGGACGTACCTTGCGACCATCCCAAGGATTAACAAGAGATCGGAGCAGCCTGAACTTATTCGAGCGCGTGCCAAACACCACAGTTCCTCGCCGATCTTAGCCGGCATCGAGGACTTCATCTCGGCCCCGCTCAGGATACGTTCGCCGCTTCCCCAGGACCGTACTGAATCTTTGTCGATGTTTCGCTTGTTTTCAAAGCACCTACAGCAGTAGCAGTGGTGTAGTGTAGTGTGTGTAGTGCGTGTTTGTGTGTGTGTTCTTATATGTATACGTGGAAGTCAACTTACACTCCACATTTCGCCCTCATTTTTCTTTTAAAACATTTCGGGTTGCGGGCCTGTGTACAAATTTGGTATATGTGTGCGTGTGCGTGTTTTTTTGTTTTAAATCCTGGGTGGCGGGCTGGCAGGCGCACTCGCGTAAGGGTTTTAACCTTTTTGCACAGCCGTGCACGCCACCCAGGATCAGATTTGTGTATGCAAATAAATATTATTATTATTATTATTACTAAAAACGTGTTTGAAATTTTTTTCGCGGGACAAACTCGTGTTGCCTATAGCAATGGCGCCAACGCCAAATCCAGATGTAGAAATATTAATTGATACAAGCTCGTTCTTTTGAAGCTGGAACACGTTTACACCCAGCTAATATTTAAATAATAAACGCTACAAAATTAAGCTTGGAATATTGGAGACTTGGAAATCGAAGAAAACTAAATGGCGAAAAATAACCTCTGTATACCACGTTCCAAATTTGGCGAAAAAAAAAAATCCGAAAACCCGGAATTTTAGTCATGGCCGATTGTCTGAAATTTGTATTGGAAGAATGGAGGCCGATGAACCTCTTAAAATACATGCAGTTGAATAGCGACGGTTACCGAAAACGGGCGAATACGAGCCCCAAATTCCACAGAAATGTCCAGAACATCTCCTATAAATTTTGATTGAGATAACGGTTATTTCTCAAACTTTGGCATTTGGTTCGGACCGCGAGGGTTATATTTGGACAGAAAATAAGCCTTCGGTTATGGGTAGTTCTTTTTGCGGTAAGAAAAAAAAGTAACTTCACTGTCTTTGGAGGACTCCCTGTACTTATTGCGTCACACGTGGTTCTTTTTCGCCTTAGAGTGTTGACGTCTTGACGTCGCTGATACACCATCGAAGCGCGTCGCCGATCAGTGTAGGGGTAGTTCGCACGCCCATATCTGATTTTAATCAAAAACGAGTTCATTTAGTTAAAGAAAACCATAACAACAGCATTAAAATGGTTACCTGAGTCAGGAACAAGCTGGGCACTCAACCGGCTACCTCACGGCAACACACAATATAGTAATGACGCAGGCTCACAGTTTTGGAATGGTAGAGAACAACTGATGTTTACTGCACTAGCTACGACGCTAAGAAACTAGGGCGTTTATCCCCGAATAGCACGCCAGGAAGATGCCCAACTTGGGCAAAGGTCTGGCAAACGTAAGGGCCCAACATTTGTCCAGCTAGGGTTTGCTTCATGGCGTTCATCAGTGCCAAAGTACGTTGTCTAACTATAGCCCTATTCGGGCGATACGAGGGCGTGCCAAGTTTGGCATTTCTCTGGCCCGCCACAGGAGCGCCAAATTAGCCCCATACCTGAGGCATAACTGCCAGAGCAATACTTAATTTGGGTATTTCGGACGTGCCAAAGTTTGACTTTTCTCTGGTTCGCCACAGGAGTGAAGAATTAGGTGGCCATACTAGAGCCGTAACTCCCGAAGCAACGCCTAATTTGGGTATTTCGAACACGCCAAAGTTTGGTTTTTGTTTGGTCCGCCACAGAAGTGCCGAAGTAGTGCCATACTTGAGCCATAACTGTCAAAGCAACGCCTAATTTGAGTAAATCGGACATGTCAAAGTTTGGGTTTTTTCAGCTCCACCACAAGACTGCCGAAGTAAGTGCCATACTGGAGCCATAACTGCCAAAGCAACACCTAATTTGGGTATTTCAGATATGCCAAAGTTTGGCTTTTCTTTTGTCCGCCACAGTTGTGCCACAGTATGTGCCAGACTTGAGCCATAACTGCCGAAGTAAGTCCTAATTTCGAATTCCGGGCATAGAAAAGTTTGGTTCTTCTTTGGCTAGCCACTGGAGTACCAAAGATGTGCCAAAAATGCTAAAAAAAAACCAGAGGCCTGCTGAAGTTTGGGATTTCTCTGGTGTCCCACAGAAGTGCTGCTTCATGCGCTCCAGAATAAATTTAAATTAAATAAGAGTTGGAAACACGATGGTCTGATCTCAACACCTTCTTTACCAAGCAGCACGGCGATACTTCGCCGTGTAGTGCCAGTACTGGCTGAAAGTCGGTTCCAATATCGCTCAAATGTCTAGTTTTGCACCACAGTTCGATATCCGGCAGGTTTTGCCGTACAGTCGTTTTGCCCCGGTCTAGTGTTCGCGCAACATCGTGCGAATACTCAACGATGCTCCTTGTTCATATTGGCCAGACGTCTTGCAAGTCTGTGTTGTATAGGACGTTGCATACCATTTGTCGCAAATCAATAACATACACGGAAGAACACATTTTTTTCGAACACACCAAGAAGTGTATAAAATCACTATCCTTACACACAGTTTATTCTCGACATATTTAGAAAGGTCATACTTCTCTGTAAAATGAAAAGCAAACTATAAAATATAATTAACACTAATTTCATGCCAAGCAAAGCTCATAAATTAAAACCCAAAAAAAACCCGCGAGGATTGAGAGGAAAGCAGATCTACTATTAGAAGCACGCTTGCACTGTACTTACTAATAAAAGCGATATCATGTAATCCTTGATAGATGCATAATCCGACTCGGGCAGCCCAAAAACACAGTCCAGAAAGAAGGTTGCGCCTATTCAGCTGACGTCTAGTCGTCGGCAAGGAGCAGTTTTTGTCAAAGCGCGTCCAACAAACACAACACAATAATTCCACAGACTCCGGCAAAAAAACAGCCACTACCGAAATATTGGCGTGAACGTATCGTGGCCGTTTGTAACCAAAACGCACGGCCACGTCTGCAACGCAGGAAACAACGAAACACTGAAGAGCGCATTTCGCAAACTGGACCTACGTGACCCGCCTATTTCTATAACTTGCCAAACGGCGCAAACAACAGCCCCAGAGATCCCATCAGCGTGACAGAGAGAGTCACGTGACAGCTTTTCGTCCAAGCGTTTTTGTACTACGCGTTTTACGGAGCGAGTTAACGCTTTTCACGCCACCCTTCTGATTTGCTTAATGTGGCCGTGGTGCTTGCTGACAGCCACACGAAGACACGAAAGCAGGTTGGGAGGCTTAGCAAAAGGTGTGGTCGAAGGGGCACGAACAATGCAGCCCTCTGCATTTTTGACTGGAAGTGAAGACATTCCATGACTCGTACCCGAGGTTTGGAATGTCACATTTGGTTAGTGAAGAGGCGCGAGAAGGGGGGGGGGGGGGGAGGAGTGAAAGACTGTGAGGTAATGTAGTGTCTGAGTTGATGCTGTCAAATGCTTTAAATTAACTTTGAAAAACAAAATCTTCCCCGCCAGGATTTGATCTTAGTTCCCCCAAGTGCGAAGCGGGCGCAATAAAATAGAGCCACTGTCGCTTTCGTTTTTTGTTATCGCCAGAATTTGACAGTGCTCAATCACAATGCAAGACACGCACATAGCTACGTTCGCATTTGCAATGCGCCGCCTAATAATGATATCTGTCAAGGAGCCGTGCGCACATCAGTCTCGCGCTACGCTTACTCGATGGCAGCAGTTTCTGCAACGTCAAACCACTCTCACAGCGTGTCCCGATATTGGCGTGTGTCTTCACACGCGAATACAGCAATCCGGCAAAATCTGCGTTTCCAAAGCCTGGTCCAGCCGTGGCAAAACATTCAGCCCACCTTTAGCCCGGAGAAATCAAGAGACACCCAAAACAAAATCAAAATTTGCGAGCAGAATAAAAGTTGATCTCTATTTAATGAAGTAACAGACCACCCGCGTACATCCAATATCTCATCAGCCGAACTGCAAGGCAGTAAGCCTAGTTCTGGCAGCTGTTTGGCGACTTTGGTCCATAGCTGCCAGATGACAGCCGTTCTATCGGGAAGCGAAGCCTAACTTTGACACTTGTTTGGCGACTTGGGAGCAAAGATGCCAGATGTCAGCCGAACTACATGGTAGTAAGCCTAACTCTGGCACATCTGTGGCGATTTTAGATTGAAAGTGCCAGATGACAGCCTAACTTCAAAAAGTGAAGCCTAACTTTGGCATTTGTTTGGCGATTTTGGCCCAAAAATGCCAAATATCGAGCCGAACTACTGGGCAGTAAGCCTAACTCTGGCAATTGTTAGGTGATTTAGGCCCAAAGATGCCAGATGACAGCCTAACTACCAGGCAGTGAAGCCTAAGTTTGGCACTTCTTTGGCGAACTAGGGCCAAAATACCCAGACTCATGCCAAGGAAGGTCAGGTTTTGTTTTACTTTGGCTTCTTCGGGTTTTTCAAGGCCCTAAACTCTCAGACGAAAGTCGAATTGTGGCCCAGAACTCTGTGCTACCTGGGTCGCATCCAAGAATGGTCTCTTGATTTCTGCTTGATGACGTCGGAGAAGTGTCACGCTCTCGCCGGCCGCGATCCTCGCGGCGTCGCATCATCAGTGTTGCATGCAGCCATCGGCCATTCTCCAGCGGGCCGCTTTCCTGCTTGACAGTTTATGCAAGCTTTGGGAGCCAGGTGTTGGGACGCCGTTACAACGACACTCACATTAACCCATGCTTTTTGTCAGCATTTCTACGTGGCAGTTGCCAGAATCGCGGCATCCGACAGCGTGATACCTGGAATGTTCTGATGTTATTGGTTGCCAACCCTACTGAAAAATCTTATTTGTATGAGAAATTGCTGTGTCCAATAAACAGAAATGAATCATACAAGATATACAAGGACCATATAAGAAACTTATAGGAAACTTCTCACAAGTTTACTGTATCGTTCTGTTATGTTCCTATATATTGTATATAGTTATTATATAGTTCGTACATGGTTCTCATATGTTCTTATATATTGTCACGACTTTATGCACAACACCAAAAAGAGTCCGGCCCCCTGGAACAACAAAAACTTCAAATTCTTCACTTCATTGTGAAGCCCCAGCGGAGTAGAATAAAAGAATGTCCCAAAAACAAAGCTCACAGACACGCGATAGCACGAGCGCCAGACGCTCGTGCCATCGGCCCGTGCGTCTGGCGTGTGGCACTGCCCGAAGTAACGCGCTATTCTTAATGTGATATCTCGTGCCATCCGCCCGTGCGTCTGGCGTGTGGCACTGTCTCTCCTTTCAATAAAGCATCGTCCCGATGCTTAGCCAAAAATAAATGCGGTGTGAGAAGTGTCTAATCTCTGGCGTAGTACGGCTTTAGCGGGACCACGTGAATGACCTCTGGATGTGCGGAGCGTCGGAAGGAACGATGTACACCATCCAGAATGACTTCGTATGTGAGGTCACTCAGGCGACGAAGAACCTTGTATGGGCCGAAATGTTTCCGCGGAAGTTTTTCACTGAGCCCTCGAAGTCGGATAGGAGTCCAAGCACATACTTGATCCCCCGGTTGAAATCGGACGTCCCGGCGGCGCAGGTTGTAGCGGCCGGCGTCGACGAGCTGCTGTCGGCGGATTCGTACTCTCGCCTGTTGACGCGCTTCTTCTTCACGTTGCGGGAAGCTATCTGCGTCGGCATCTATCGTGTCCGGAAAGTGAAGCAGCATGGCGTCTAGCGTAGTCGTTGCCTCGCGTCCGTATACTAGTCGAAATGGCATGAAACCCGTTGTTTCCTGTGGAGCCGTATGATACGCAAACATGATGTACGGAAGAATCTCGACCCATGTCTTATGTTGGACATCCACGTACATGCACGGCATACCGGCGATTGTCTTCTTGAGGCGCTCTGTGAGGCCGTTAGTTTGCGGGTGATAAGCTGTAGTTTTTCTGTGAGTCGTCTGACTTAGACTCATGATGCCTTGCGTGAGCTGAGCTGTGAATGCAGTACCCCGATCTGTCATAACCACTTTTGGAGAGCCATAACGCAAGACGACTGTGTCGACGAAGAACTTTGCCACCTCTAATGCCGTTTCTTGGGGAAGTGTCCGTGTCTCGGCGTACCGCGTGAGGGCGTCCGTCGCAACGATGATCTACTTGTTGCCTGAGGACGAGGGTGGAAAAGGGCCCAACAAGTCCATTCCGATATGTTCAAATAGTGCTGACGGCGGCTCAATCGGTTGAAGAATGCCAGCGTCTTACGCCGCTTGCACTCACGGCATGTCCTTACGTAATAGTGTACAGCCGCGTACATTCGGGGCCAGTTGTACTTTCTACGGACTCAAGCGAGTGTACGGGCAAAACCAAGGTGTCCCGACGTTGGCTCGTCCTGGATGGCATGAAGAATTTTGTCGGGAAGGGCAGACGGAATGACAAGAACGTATGAGGCCGCGATTGATCGGAACATTTTCTTGTAGAGAACATCGACTTCTAAGCAGAATGAACCATGACTTTGAAAAAAATGTGGTTGGTACAAGCGTACCACGGCCTTCCAGGTGCTCAATAAATGCACAAAGCTCGGGGTCTGTTCGTTGCTGTTGAGCCATGATCGCAACGTCAATAGCTCCGAGAAAGGCGTCGTCCATTTGGTCGGTTTGCGGAGCAGGGTGAACAGGAGCACGGTAGAAACAGTCCGCGTCCTTGTGTTTTCGCCCTGACTTGTGCACGACAGTGATTTCAAATTACTGAAGTCTTAGGCTCCAGCTTCGCGAGACGCCCTGAAGGATCTTTGAGGGTGGCCAACCACCCTATTAGAAACAAAGCAAAAGATAAAGCTGGTCAAGCTGGTTTAACTGGATTTTTAAGCTGGTTTGAGTTGTTTCGAGCTGGTCTAGGTGGTAATCAAGCTGGTTCCAGCTGGTTCGAGCTGGTCCAGCTGGTTCAAGCTGGTTCGAGCTGGTACTCGAGCTGGTTCGAGCTGGTACTGATGCTGGTTCGAGCTGGTACTGAAGCTGGTTCAAGCTTGTCAAGCTGGTTCAAGCTGGTCAAGTTGGTTCAAGCTGGTTCGAGCTGGCACTGCAGCAGGACAAGTTGGTAGTTGAGATGGTTCAAGGTTGTCAAGATGGTTCTAGCTGGTTCTGAATCTGGCCCAAGCTGGTTCGAGCTGGTCCAGCTGGTCTTGCTGGGAGAGCGCGCGCCAAGGTCGGCTGGGGCGAGAACGAGGCCCCGTCCTGTTCTTTGTCCTCTCGTTTTTGGTAGATGACCGGGTGCTTCAGGCGCGCTGCTAGCTTCCCTTCTGTGCGAGAATATAGAGAGAGAGAGTGGTAGGAACGGAGAATTTGAGACACGTTCGGCTATGTTGGGCAGAATTTCAAAGGAACGGTGTTTGGGGACTATTTTAACGGTGGTGCAAGCGAAGCGGGATTGGAGGAGACAGCAAGTGGCAGTCCGTTCAGCGCGGGAAGAAGTCAGACGCCCCGATAAAGGCGTCGTTTCGTGTCTTCGAACATGTGTGCGTTCGTAAATGACGGTGGCGCCGAGGAGTATCGCCAATGCCATCCAAGACACACGGATTTCCTCGCCTCTGCCGACTACGCAAGCGGCCGCTTCGCCCCATTACTGGCGGGACCCAGGTTCGCTTCTCTCATCTGTGTAGTATTTTGTATTGTTATTGCCTGTTTTTGGCGTGTGTCTAGTATTTTTCGTGTTGAGAAATAAGCAATCTAGTTTTAATAGCATTGTTTGTTTTGCACCGAGAACCACTGTTTGTGCGTCGGTTAGTACTGTGTCAGCGCAGAGGATGTATAGCATCTGAGCTCATGTGAGCAGGCCGCGAATACGAAAATAATAGATTAGATTCCGAGATGGCTTTTCTGAAGAGTTTGGCTTGTTTATCCTGAGTATTAATTTAAAATGGTTAAACTGGTGGGGAAGTCCACCGACTTAACCACCATGACCAGTTCACCCAACATGTCCGAGCATTTGCCCAGCCTTCACCCAGCACGACCCAGCACCCAACCAGCTTGACCAGCACGGCAAGCTGGGCATGCTGACGCAGTAACCCAACATGAAGCTGGGATGCTGGGACCAGCCTGTGCTGGTTTTTTCGAAATGGCAGCATAAAGATCTGGTGGTCTGTGACTACTTTGAAAGGCCTCCCACAAAGGTAGGGGCGAAACTTGATGGTGGCCCAATTGATTGCGAGGCACGTTTTTTTCGTGATCGAATAGTTAGTCTCTGCGTTGGACAGTGAGCGGCTGGCATACGCAATCACCCGTTCGACTCCATCTTGCCACTGGACTAAAACGGCTCCGAGGCCAACGTTGATAGCATCAGTGTGGATCTCGGTCTCTCCCAGCTCGTCGAAGTGTGCGAGAACTGGTGCCGACTGCAGGCGACTTTGAAGCTCTTCAAAAGCACACTGCTGCTCTTCCGTTCACGTAAACGGGACATCGTCACGAGTGAGTCGAGTGAGTGGTTCGGCACTTTCGGAAAATTGCTACACAAAGCGTTTATAACAGGCGCACAGTCACAGAAACTGTCGTAATATCTTTTTGTCGGTGGGAGGAGAGAATAAGGCGACGGCAGAAGTTTTCTCAAGGTTGGGCAGAACGCCTTCTGCGCTCACGACGTGGCCGAGAAATTTCAGCTCTTTGAGAACGAAGTGGCACATTTCCGACTTAAGTGTGAGGCCAGCGCTCCTTAGGGCTTGCAGTACAGCATCTAGCCGATTCAGGGGTTCTTCGAAGCTCGTGGAAAACACTACGACATCGTCCAAGTACACAAGGCATGTTTGCCACTTGAGGTTGGCAAGGACACTATCCATCATGCGCTGAAATGTGGACGGCGCCGAGCAGAGTCCTAACGGAAGGACCTGACACTCATAAAGACCATCGGGCGTAACGAAAGCGGTCTTCTCTCGGTCTGTTTCATCAACTTCGATCTGCCAATAGCTGTTTCGAGATCCATCGATGAGAAGTACTTGGCACCACGTACCCTGTCCAGAGTATCATCTATGCGGGCAGCGGGTATACATCCTTCTTGGTGACCGTGTTTAGCTTACGGTAGCCTACGCAAAATCGTAGTGTACCATCCTTTTTCTCACAAGCACAACAGATGATGCCCAAAGACTTATTGATGGCTGTATGACATCGTCATGGAGCATTTTTTCGACTTGTTGCCATATTGTTTCTCGTTTGTTATGCGAGACCCTACTGAAACAAACTATATGAACCCATACGGCTAACCATATGGCATAGTATGGATTTATATGGTTCCATATGGCAAACCATATGGCATGGTATGCATTTATACGGTT
>JABSTQ010001362.1:0-50375 GCA_013358835.2 Ixodes persulcatus | reverse complement strand
TAGAAGCCATTAGTTTGAGCCAATCTGGACGGCAGCCTGATTGTGCACGCAGTCTACAGTGCGCTGAGGACAAACGTCTGAACTCTTGCAGATTTCCGGTCAAAGTGTTGCTCCTCGCCGTGCTGTTCTGCAGCCGCTTGCAGGATTTCTGCTTGCACTTCCATAGCAGCCGCTTCCCTTTCCAGCTGTAGAACTTGTAACTAGGCGTCTAGTTCTGTTTTCCTCCTCTCGTTAGCCGCAGCCACATTTTTCTCCTTTTCGTCCAGCCTGGCTCTTTCAAGTTTCGTGGCCACCGCCCTTTCTGGTGAAAGAAGCACAAGTGCGCGCCGCTGCAGGCTGCAGCTTCGGCGCGTGCCCTCGTAACAGCCGCGCTTGTCGTAGCCCCAATCGAGTGTTCCGAACGCACCGATCCTGCAGAATGTCTTGAGCCGTGAAGTAGTGGGCCGACAGGCCTCGACGAGTGCTCCGAGTGAGAGTGTTCCGAGTCCAGAGACTTCATGGAACGGTCGGGCGTTTTTTCGCTGTCCATTAAGGCGTTCCGCGCAAGCTCTGTCGATATTCGTTGTTGTCTGAAGGGCTAGGTCTAGCTGGTTTTGTTCTGCGTTGACCATTCGACAACTAAGCGACGTAGCGTCCCAACAGCGCTTGGTAACGTCCGTGCTCTGTTCGAGTACGGCCCGTCACCGGTTGCTGCGTTTCGGCGTTTGTAGCATGTTCAACTTCCTGAAGTACATTTGCGATGCGCTCCCATACGTTATCAAGCTTTAGGCGTTGGTCGTCTCGGTTCGCTTTGTAGTTAAACAAGGCGTTCTACGACAGCTTGTTTTTTTTGTTGTTGTTGTTTTGCTTCTTTGGAGGTCTCAAGTTCTGTGACGGCTTATCCTTTATGGCGTTCTCACTCACGTGACCAGTCGCTGAGTCGCGGTCCACCTTGCCCAAGCCTGAGTGACGACGTGCGGCGTTCGAGCTAAACCGACGTGGGGAAGCCTAACATTTTGAAGCGCACTCCTGGCGTCCACCGAGTGTTTTTACTATACTGATCCCTTGGCGCGTCTCCTGAGCCACTCCTCAGATGGCAAACGAAGTATGTTGCAATAACTCACCCATTTTGTAAGTCGTGTTATCATCACAGCGCACACCGTAAAAACGATATGCGTGCAGCGGCACGCTCCAAAAAGAATGCGGCAATCAATGCCACAAAAAGGAAGAAAAAAAAACAAAAACGGGGCAGCCGTGAACGTGAAATCGTCGAACGCGCAAAAAACCTAAATGTCGTTGAACTGCAGTAACAGCACAATGTCTCTTAGAAGCATGTTTATTAAAGATAATACAATACGCGAATTTTAAGAGTGCAAGAGTCTAGTGGTAACGCCTTGAAGTTTTTTATGACATATTGCGATGAACTCCTTTGTTTTGATGCAGCGTAAGTGACGCGTTGGATACTGTCCAATGAAGTGCAGAAGAATATGCACAACAGGAACGTACATTTATATGTATATACACATGTGTGTTGTGTGTGTTTGTGTGTACGAAGTCATGCATATGCACAAAGAAAGATAGAAAAAAATACATTCCTCGTGCTCTTTGGACCAAAATGGTAAAAGAAAATTCAATTAACAGAAGTATCAAAGAATTTTCATTTTAAAACACATTTACACCCAACGGATGTGTCTGCTTCGCGTGATAGCAAATTATCTACTGTTTGAAACAGCTGGTGCACTGTATAGAGTACCTAGAAACTATTACGCTTCCTCCCCCCCCCCCCCCCCCCACACACACACACACAAAGAATATAAGTGGCTTGCAAAATATTATTGCGCTAGCATTAGCTCCCATATCACAGACAAAAGCTGACTGCGTCCGTCCGTGGACAAAGCAGTGGAAAGGGGGGCGTAGAGAGGAGGAGAGTAGTGAAGGACGAAGGCGAGAGGGAGGCGACGTCACGGTGCGGGAGCCAATGCGCGCTTGAATGCTGGGGCGAGTCTGAACTTGCGGGTGTGCGGAACGCGTGTACCTTGGTTTGTGCTCGAAAATGGAGTGTGTCCCAAGTGCAGGCGCTGGTCCAAGTAGGCGACAAAAAACTGGAGGAATATCCATTGGTGGATCCTTGGGGAAGGCGTTAGCATGACCTTTGGGAAACACCACACACGCACCCCGCTGGGAAACGCCAAAAGAGAAATCCAAAAGAGAAGTGAAGTGCGTTAGCGTTTCCCAAAGCGGGACGTGTGTGGCGTTTCCTAATGGATCTTCCGTAAATTTTCCTTTAGACTCAGCCCGACTTAAGGGACAGTAAAAAAATCATGCCGATAATCCCACTGATCAGTTCGCGCTTTCCACTTTTCCCTCCCATCATCCTCTCCCTCCTGCTACCCTGTCCACCGTTGCCTGTTTCCTCCTCTCTCATAGTGAGGAGGATCTTCTGCCTTGCAGAATCTCGAGTCTGGTTGTCGGCCTTTAAATAGATTCATGTAAAATATATATATATATATATATATATATTTCGCGTTCCCTCTCTTCTACCTGGAAGTGAGGACGGCAAGTTCAATTAAACTTTGGAGGTCAAGAAAACGCCATGATGAGCTGTGACGCGACCACACTCATCGCAAACATATTGCTGGCATGTTATACGTCGAGGGAAATACTGGTGCGGTTAATTGCACTTGGTTATTTCCCGATGAAAGGTGGTCAGCCGGTGTCTAGACTACGGGCAGCCTGGCTGGCAGTCTCTCGTGCGTGACGCCGGTCCGCCATCAAGTGGAATCATCGCCGCAGTGTGATTTCTTACTAGTAATGATCAGTTTTTGTCCGTGAGCATTTACACATTACCTCTCTTTAACAAGGTGAATGCGCCTTCTGTGCTAGTTATAGCTGGGAAGAGTACTAGAAGTGCATATGAATTGGTAGCATACGAAACCGCCATTTTGATTAGCGTTGAAAATGTTCTGCGTTCCAAGACATACTATACTTCAATCGCACTAAAATGAATTACTTTGACTACGCCGATTTCGGAAAAGCTAAAAAAAAAAAAAAAACGCGTGCTCGCGCATTTGATTTTTCATATTGTCTTATATTTGTATATTCTCCTATAGATCCTTCGAGCATTGTCCGAATTTTATGGTACATACCTGCATATATTTTGGGACACATCAATTCTATCCCGGTGTTAAATAAAATAGAATTCATGCTAGTTTTGTCCGATTTTCGCTTTCTGGAACGATTCCTTTGTCATTTGTTTTGTGAGATCTAAACGTCTGGAGAGTGAACCCATTTGACACACGTACATGCCCGATGTCAAATTACACTCTAGCATCAACTTAAATTCACAAATATTTTCGGATTGCCGCTGCTTTCTGCCTCCCTCTAGCGATGCATACCGTCTTGTGTAAAGACTGGTTCACATTGTTGCAACCAGGGTGTAATTTAGGCAGGTAAGGAAACGACGATTGAAACCTGCCGCATCGGTACGATCGGATTGTGTTCTCCTGGTGGCGTCCGCTCGGCAGGTACCTCCGCCAAACGATCGATGGCGCGGCGAAATACGGAATCCGATGGGCTCGGATTTGTCTGGACCTCAGCGAGAGAACGCAGCGCGTCAGCGATGTTATTTAATTTAAACTATCATTTACTAAATTCTGACAAATAAAGTTACCACACGATTTCCAAGTCGCGTGAGCGGCTGGCAATGTGAGGTCGTCTGCGAAACGTCTGGCGTGCTCTTTGATTTGTTTTGTTTTTCTCTCGAACGCGCTTGGAGCAGACGAATTTGACGGTATTGCAGACGACATTGGCATTTGTTGCCGTGTTTTGGCGCCTGGGGACGGCGAAGATTCTTGAAACATGGGCCGCTACTGTTGTGTTACGAAATGTTGGTCGAGTTTGGGCCCGATGAAAGAAAATGGGGTGATATTTAACGCGGGCGACGTTGAGTTCCAGTGACTCTGTCGTTCTGTGCACAGTGTGACCGCAGCAGTGGCGTAGCCAGGATTTTATTTCCGGAGGAGGGGGAGGGGGGGGGGGGGGTTCGGGGTTCAGCGGCGTTAATTCCCTTCCCCCCCCCCCCCCCCCCCCCCCCCCCATTGACGAAGCAGGGTGAGCTCGGCGGTACGGACGCTCACGCAAACATTAGGGAGGCGCTGTTATGATAAAACGGGTAAAGTTGCATTGACATTTTTGAAACCCGAGCAGGCTTCCTTTACAGGAATACGGGCGCGGTGGCTCACTGTGTTCTACTGTCGTCGTAGTTGCGGCCCATCAACTTTAAAAGCTTTCTCACAGCACACAACCCCCCCCCCCCTTTTTTTTTGAGCTACCACTGTATTACCAATGCGTGCCGGCCAAACGAAACAAAAGGATAGCTTTACTGTCACAAAAATAGGCAGCAAAAAAAAAATGGCCGTTGAAGAATTAGAGCAAGCTTCCACGCACAAACAGGAGGGGCCCGTATATAGGGCGAAGGTAATTCTGACCAATCACAAAGCCAAAATCTATTATTTATGAAGGTTTAACAAATTCGTGCTACAGAATCAGATGCCGAAGGAAAGACAGTTCTATCTTTGATAGGCCGATTTATCTTGCAGCGTGGTCCAAAGGCAGCAGCAGCATATCCTCTGGGCGATGAGATGTCGTCACTCCGAACTCGTCGTTCCCTCACTCGGAGAAATGACATGACACACCACACACAAACACGCAAACCACACGCCGAACGTGGAAACGTACTCGACTATCATTGGACCTATGCGCAGTGAGAATATGAATTCTTATCTCTTCGGAGTTTCTGATGCTCCGTGCAACGAAAAGATTAATCTAATGAGGAATTACATCGAATGCCACCTCGACATACAAAGCAGAAAACAAGACGGATTTCATCGCATCCGTGAGTGACCATAGAGACGGGCGTTTCGATGGAGGGAAATTTCGGAAAGTGAGGAAATCTTCGCCAAAAATAGGATAATTTTAGGAGTCCAATTCAAGTGGGAGAAACGTAAAACGCCAGTCACGTCTCCGCTGCAGGAGGTCGCCTTCTGTCTGGAGGCCCTATTCTGAAACGTCCATCGTCTCCTTAAGATCCTAGCGACTTTGCCGCTAACAACTGCGGAAGCTGAGCGTTCGTTCTCTTCACTACGACGGTTGAAAACATGCCTGAGAGCGTCCACTTCGAGTGAGCGACTGCTCGGTCTAGCGCTTTTGAATGTTCACTGCGACATTGAAGTTCTAGCAGGCTCACCGCGACATTAAAGTTCAAGTGGAGGACGTCCTGGATGTTCTTTGTCGTAAACGCAGGCGGCTGAATCTTAATGTGTAGGAGCTTGGCAATGAGATGATCAAGTGAGCTTGGAAATTACTTTCTGAAATAACTAGTCACTGTTACTTTTCTATTCGCGGTAATTTCTAGTCAAAAACAAGTAATTCTGATCAATACACAAGGTGTGCGTGAGCGCAGCGCCACCCGTTGCTTACCGTACATTCGTTTTTACGATTAATTTAATATTTCTTACATCACTGACATTGTTTCATATTATCAACAAGGAACTGCGTATTTCAGTGAGAATTGCTCGTTATACTTTGCCTTGAAATTGCAATTCTTCACCCCACAAATGTTTCAAAATATCCCTTCTCTGTATATCCGAGATAAAGTCACGCATCCCATCAAATAAACGTGAATAAAGAAATATTTGCTATTTCATTTATTTGAGCATTTGGTACCCTACAAACATTTTCCCCGAAAGCATATACTTATAAGTTGGAGATAGTCCGCGCTTCCCCTTTGTTCCGTACTCCGTGCAAAACCGACTGCGCGTGCAGGGGCGCTAGCGAGCCCCGGTGAGTTGAGGGGGGGGCGGGGGGAAGGTTCGACCCCCCTCCCCCCCTGCCACTTGACCGCAGTATAGTGCGACGGCGTACCACTGATTCCAAATCCCGTCCAACTAAAACTTACCTTCCTTGCACGTAAGCAGCGGAGACATATAAGTTCGATCGCAGAACACATCCGCAGGCGAAGTAGAATCGACGCCGTCGACGCATTTACGCACACCTCAGCTCCTCAGCTTACTTCACAGCTCGCCATTATTTTGTGGGGTGTCGCGCCCCCTTCATTATTTTGGTTTGCAATGTAAAACTACAGGCAAAACAGAACCTATAGATTAAATATATTATTAATTTTCTCGGTTAACCTTATGCGGTTTATGCAGAGTTTATGAAATCAATTTCTAGTGGGTTGCCTTGCTTGCAAAATAAATGAGAATATTTTTGGAGCTTAGATCTTAGGCGCCCGTTTCCGGCTTGAGCGGCGTCGTCGTCGGCGGAACCGCGCGTTGCATTATGGGACGTTTTCCATAATAACGCCAGACGTGACGCTGCATTATGGTGACCGTCCCTGCTAAAATTAGCGGAAAAAATTCGCCACTAAATTTAGCGAAAAACTTTTTCCCGCTAAATTTAGTGGAAAAAATTCCCGTCTAAAGTTAGCACTAAAAAATTCCCAGCTAAATTTAGAGGAAAAATTTTCCCGCTAAATTTAGCAGAAAAAAATCCCCGCTAAATTTAGCGAAAACAATTCCCTGCTCAATTTAGCGGGGACTTTTTTCCGATAAATTCAGCGGGAAATTTAACGAAAACTTTCCGCTAATTGGGACGAAGCAGGAGAGGAGGAAGGGAGGGTACGGATGAGGAGGGCGGGCATAGCCTCCTCTCCGTACCTTTCTCTCCTCCTCCTCAAGAGCTGCGCTCTAATTCGGCGTTGCAGGGGATTGTATTCCTTTGTTTCTTCTTTTCGTGGCGCCATCTATGAGGAGCACTGCGAGCCATCCTGAAGCGGAAACACAATCAGGTCGCCCGATCGGCTCTCGTTTCCCCACCTGCCTATCTTACACCCTGGTTGCACCCTGGTGTTCGGTGAAATAAAATAAAATCCGGTCCTCGTCATTTACTCTGCGAAGTTAAGATGAAGCGCCCTAAAATTGATCACTTAACCTGCCGACCGGGTGGATTCAGCCATGCTTGATTTTGCTCTTGTCGCGGACCACCTTTATATTCGGCGATATCTCAAAAATAGCCTGTCAAGCGGGGAGGGATGGCAAAAACCGAACCACTGCTGAAGCCTCGATAATGGTTAAGCTTTCTTCTCATAGATTGCGTGGCTGGCCTTTTGACCTTTTTTATATCGGCCGCCACTGTACATGTGTGCCCTGCATCTTTTGCGGGGAAACTTTGACCTTTCAATGAACTCTTGCAGCTGAAGTGCTGAGGAAAATAGATGACGGAAATGCTAATCACGTGCTCACCACACCAGGAGAAGCCTACCTGTTTAAGAGTCTAACTGAGGGCACGCAAATCCAAGTAAGTATTACGTTATAAACTAAGAAGTGCTACACGTCAAACAACATAGTCATTATGTCTTTAGATATGTGATGTTTTCATTCTCGCTGTCGTACGACGAAAGTCATCGGGATCGTTACCTTTATTGAACCGCGTAAATGATTTCTCGTGAGACATGTAAGCATGCGGTGCGGTCTGGCAAGTTAAGAAAACAAATGTACGAAAAAAGAAAGGAGAACTAGAGAAGAAACATAGGGCCCCTTTAGTCAAAAACCTATTTTATTGAGTTCAAACTGAAACTAAGAGCATGAAAGTCTCATGCTTCTTGTAATCTTAAGCGCCATCATGCACTTTATGTTTAGACAGTTTTCATCAATTTTGATTCCTTCTCTTCATCATGGTGTTTATCCTATCGCTATCCATCACGTTCCATAGGTAGGGTTTCGTGTTTTTGCTTTAAATTGAGAAGAGCCGAAAAACATTTGCAGGTAAAATTTTAGACTATTCGGATTTATTTGAAAAACCCCAATTTTTAAACTCAGATAAAAAAAGTAATTCGCATAAGTTTTGTCGTTAGCTGTCGGGAAAAGAGGGCTAGAGAGTCTTCAAATCTGGGTCGACTAACAAAAGGGGAGCTTACCTTGTCAAGGTCCGTTCAGGACAACAGGTCACTATCTCAGGGTCACTGCAGTTGTACCGCCCTGTTCCGGTTTCAAAGTTGGACCATACCATCTGAGCTTTTTGCAGAGAAGATGGTTTATGTTTACCTAACAGTGCAGTAGAAGCTATGACTTCGTTCGTAGATTTCCTGGGAGAAGGGAGAGAAAGGTCAGCTCGAGTTCCAATATTACCCCTCCATTTAATGAAACCATGGCACTTGTTTGACAAATTTCCGACTGTCCGGGCCTCATGATGGACAGAAAACGAAAGCTTCCCAGCGACTACGCCAAGGAGTTTACTGATTTTGAGGAGTCAACGTCCGCTATGGGTATCCTTGTTTGCAAGTTTTGCCGAATAACCGTCAGCACTACCAATGACAATTGGGGCGCATCTCTAATCTCAACGCCACATACAATTGAAAAAGCCTCGTCTTGATAGAGGTGAGTCATTTTACTCCCATTACTATGAATTTTCGGCTACGTATTTTCCGGGCTATAGTTTGCACCCGGTGTATGAACCACAGGGGCCAATATAGGCCGAAAACAAAAGTTTTTGCTTGGATATTCCGCACCTGGTGCATAGTCCGCACGCCGTTCATAGTCCGCCCCTGATGCTTACTCGAAAAGAAAATCTTCTCGTACACGGCAGATCTTGACTGATGTTTACTGTCTTATCTCACTGTAGTGGACTATTTCACTCCCGCAGGTATGCGACGCGAAGAGCAAGGATATCGAGACCAGTTTGATAGCTAGAAAGAAAAATAAACTTTAGATTTCGACAGATAATACAATGATTAAAACAAAAAGTACAAAATTAAAGCGCGAATGACATAAATACAGAAAAAAAGGAAAAAAAAAGAAACGATACTAATGGAAGTCTTACAATTCACGGATGCGGCGAGCTTCATTAGAGTTCATTTTCTCGTTGGTGGTGCAGCGGCAGAGTCCGGGTTTGGTTTTCCCGTCTTGGCGGAACGAGGTCTTGCGTAAAGCTGCAAGACTTCGACGTGGGGTGAAGACCTTGCGCATAGCTGCAAGCCTTAACCCTCGTGAGCTTGATGATTGCCCTCTCGGTCCCGAGAACATTTCGTACTTCGTCTTCGTCTCTCGTCTGTCTCTTTTCTCGTGCAAACTGCTCGCACTTGTTTTTTTCTCTCCTTCATTTTCTTGCTCCCACCTTGTTGACCCCGAAATCACCACAGTCACCCCAACTTGAGAATGTTGTTCAGATGAAACAACTTCTAGCACGTTTAAAGTAACATTGTTCGCAGTCTATCACAACACAATGCACATTGAAAACACATCACTTTTGACAGACACAAAGTACATACATTTGCAAAAGTCACTTGATAAGCACCGCAGGGCACATATACAATTCCGAAAATTCAGTACCTTCGTGATATTGTTCATTACAAAAAAACAATCTTCAGCAACAGACATGCGGTTCATGTACTCAGCGCCCACGTTGTCACTACTGTTAATGTACTCAACAGTAAAGTCATATTCCTTGAGCATTAGGCTCCAACTTAATGCGAGACTGTTTACATGCTTTGCAGAATTGATGTAAACGAGTGGCTGATGATCACTTTGCAGAATGAATGATCTTCCAAATGAAAATACATGAAACTTTTTAACCGCCCAAGTAATGGCTAGTCCTTTTCGTTCCACTGTCGAGTAGGCAGCTTCGTGTGGCAGCAGTCGACGACTTGCGTACGATACGGGGTAAAGAACATCATTATGCCGCTGCATGAGTACGGCTCCTATGCTTCTCGACGAAGCGTCGGTACGCAGCAGGAAAGGTTCTGATAATTCTGGGGCTTTTAGGATGGGCTAGGTGGACAGTAGTTTTTTTAGCTTGACAAAAGACGCCTGTTCGCTCTTCCCCCAATGCACATTGTTTGGTGCTCTTTTACGTATCGACTCTAGAAGTGGGCGAGAGATTTCAGAGTACTGGGGTACAAAATCTTTATAATAGCCCGTTAGTCCAAGGAATGATCGCACTTCCTTTTTTGTCTCGAGTTGGTTGGTAGCTTGCACTTTCTCCAGGGTCTCGACTTGAGGGCGCAGGAGACCCTGTCCAACGATGTGGCCAAGAAATTTGACAGATGCGAAGCCAATTTCGCTCTTTGTGGGACGAATCGTTCAACCCGCCTGCTTCACGCGCTGGAAGAACAACTCCAGAGTCGGTAGATGCTCCTCCCAGCACTCAGTGGCGATGAGGACATCATAAAAGTAGTGGTAGATGATGTTGGAGACCCCCTCGACCACTTTTCTCACAACTAGTGCGGTTTTGATGCCAAAGGGCATAAATTGAAACTGATAAAATCCAGACGTGGAAGAAAAAGCTGTCATGTGCTTGGAATTTTCGTGCATCGGAACCTGCCAGTATCCTTTAGAGAAGTCAAACTTCGAGAAGTACCGACGTCTTCTCAACTTTGCAAACGTCATGTCCACTGTTGGGATGGGTTCACCGTCGGGAATCAGGACCTTGTTCGGTTGTCTGAAGTCAATGCCGAGTCGCATTGACCCGTCCTTTTTCTTTACCATCACGATGGGTGCTTGATAGGGGGACTCGGAGGGCTCAATGATGCCCGGTTGTAGCATTTCTTTTACTTCCTCCTGTACCGTTTCTTGGATGGAGAATGGTATGGGGTACTGATGGACTTGAATAGAACTGTCAGTCGTGACTTTCAACTTGCACTCTACCAGGTGGGTCTTTCCTGGGACATCTGACAGACTTTCTTGGTATGTTGTCAGCAGTCTGGAAGCTTGTGCTCGTTGATCGGCGGTCAGCTCCCTTGATATTTTCACGTCTCGATAAGTTTCGTTTTGTTGCAGTGCTGCACACTGGAGGTCGTCTTCCTCAACAGTCCCATCATGGAATGCGACCGAAGCTCGTTAAGGTGTCTGATCAACGACGGTCCTTTCTTTGCACTTTTCCAGCATGTTGATAAGGAACAAGCTGGTTATTGTTCCAAGGTCGACGACGTAGTCAACGTCATTTCGTCTCTCTAAGACAGTGAAGAGGCTTTTCCAGGTCAGGATCAGCTTGTTGGTGTCAGATGTCAAAAGGAGCAGGACCCTGTCTCCAACAGTGGGACGGCGCCTCCTTGTCTTTTTGTCATAATAGGTTTTTTGTGTCATCTTCGCTTTCTTGAGCTGCTCTTGGGCTATTCGGCACGTGTCGTCTAAGCGCTTGCGAAGCTCGACCATGTAGCCGTACAAAGTCTTTGTCTCGTCGTCGATACCCTCTCCTGACCAAAGCTCTTTCAATATGGCCATGGGTCCTCTGACGTATCTACCGTACAGTAGGTCAAAAGGTGCGAACCCGAGGGAGGTCTGTGGCACTTCACGATATGAAAATAACAGTGGCGCGAAGTATCTGTCCCAGCACTTGGGGCTTTCCTGACACATTCGTCGGATCATTTGTTTCAGCGTGCCATTGAAACATTCCTAAAGGCCGTTTGCCATAGGATGATACGGCGTGGTTGGCATAAGTTTAAGCGAAAGCAACCGGTTGAACTCTCTCATGAGCTCAGACATGAACACTGCCGTGATCGCTAATGATTTCACTGGGAAATCCAACACGTGAGAACATCTCTAGTAAAGCCTCGGCGACTTTCTCCGTTTCAATGCTTGGTAACGCAATGCATCAGGGTAGCGCGTCGCGAAGTCAACCATGGTGAGTACATAGCGGTTTCCCTTCTCAGATGTTGGAGATAGGGGTCCCACCATGTCGATGGCGACCCGCTGGAATAGTGTTTCGATGACTGGCATGTTGCCCAAAGGTACACGGCCTACTAGGTGCTTTGGGACAGTTCTCTGGCAGATGTCGCACGACTTTACAAATAGAGAACCGTCTCCTTGAACTCCTGGCCAGTAGTACTCCTCGAGGATTCTATCTGTCGTGCGTTTAATTCTCTGATGTCCAGCGAGAATTCCATCGTGTGCCAATTTTAGCACAAAGTTCCGGAGATCGCTTGGGACAACGAGCTCTTTCATCTCCTTCTTTGATGGCAATTTGTACCATCGAAACAGAATTCCGTTGGTCAGTGTGAACGCAATGTAAGCTGACCTTGTAGCAACTTTGTTCCCAACCGCTTCAAAATATCTCTGGAGAGTACTGCCTTCTCTCTGCTTCGCGCTCAGCTCCGTCGCGTTGATGGCCAATGGATTCACTACCGCCACCGGTAATTGACCAGAGTTTCGAAAGGCCAGCTTAGATGCGGCACCGGCCTGTGGCTCGTTTGGCTCGTGGCAGCCGATGAAAGGCCCGTCTCAATGACAACTGGTTGAGTTATTAAACTGCCACAGTCGCTTGCCTCAGTAACTGGAGCCGTCCTCTCTCCTTGAAGAGGCGTGTCTTGCTGACTACTCCATATAACGTTAGGATCGGAGGCTTCCCGCGCACCATCCACGTTTCCTAAAACGACATCATAGAGAGGATTTTCCATACAGGTCGCTGTCACCTTGCCTTGGAAATGGGGGGAATCAATGTCAACCAAATCTTCAGGCAGACACAATTCTGTCCAGTCAAGCAGGAAGATAACGCGGTTTCGTCCTGCAAATTTGGCGTCACGACTCAGGGACCGTTTGACTATGACCGAGTTACATCCAGAATCTCGCAGGACGGTGACCTGATGACCCTCGAGTAGTCCTGTAGCCGTGGCCATGCCATCTGCTTGAACGTCAGTTCCCGCTTTGTCCTCTTCAGCTTTCCCAGCTAGTCGTTCGGATGGACGACTTTCAGATCCGTAGACGTTATGATCCTTCCGACGTGTCAGAAAACATGACGCCTGTCCACCACCGTCTGTCTTCTTCAGACTAGCCTCAGCTTTATGCCCCTTGTTGCAATATTTCCAGCAGAAATTCGTCTTCTGAATGGGTCCTCTTGATTTGACCCAACAGTCTGCTGCCCGGTGGCCTTGTTTATTGCAAAGGAAGCACTGCAGATTTCTCTTTGAACCTTGAGGATCAGACATCCGAACTTGCCCGGTCGGCTTGTCAGTCTCTTTTTTTTTTTTTTGCCGGGGTTGACCAACCCCTGGGCATCGAGGTAGTGGTCTGCTGATTCTGCTAGCTTGTCGAAGCCTTGGCAGGCCCTTTCCTTTATAAAAATTGCGAGTTTCTTGTGGCATTTGTTCATAAATTCTTCGGGGACAATTTTGTCCCGAAGTGCGTCATAAGTGCGCCCTGTCCTCGCAATCTCCTGCCAGTGGTCAAAATAACCAAATATACGACCAGAAAATTGTCTTCCCGTTTCGGAGCTCTCTGGTTTCGCCTCCCTGAACTTGACACGATATCCTTCATCAGTATATCGAAATCGTTGGCGAATAGTCTGCATCAGTTTAGCATAGTCCATGGCATCGTCGGCAGCCACGCGTCATACTACACTTAACGCTTCCCCTTTCAAACATAGGCTCAAGGACAAGGCCATTTTTCCAGAGGCCATTCTTGACTTGTTGCCACCCGCTCAAAACGTTGGATGTGTGCATCTTATTCATCGCTCCCTTCATTAAAGTGGGGTATAAGTTTATGTGGATTCCGATACCCCTGCGTGACACTAGGAGACGTACCCTCATCAGATGCATCTGGAACCCGAGTGATCGATCCTCCTTGCTGTTCTTGTAACCGCAACTTCAGTTCTAGCACAGTGCGTTCTGCTTCTAAACGAGCACTCGTTTGAGCTTCTACTTCTCGAGCCCCTTCTCGTTCTGTTAGACGCTCCTTTCTTTCGCTTGCGCGTTCTTCGTCTATCTATTGTTTTAGCGAAGCCCCTGAGCAACCCAATTCTTTACCAATTACCGTTAACTTCTCAAGATCCATTCTCAACCAACACGAACACTAGCGTGGTGGAGCTCTTTAAGGTGGAAATTAAGAGCAGTCCTGTCGCGGACGCCAGAAATCTAGTGGAATATTTCACTCTCGCAGGTATGCGACGCGAAGAGAAAGGATGTCGGGAAAAGTTTGACAGATAGAAAGATAAACTTTAGATTTCGACAGATAATACAATGATTAAAACAAAACAAAAATACAAGATTGAAGCGCGAATGACATAAGTACAGGGAAAAAGTGAAAACAAAAAAGAAACGATACTAATGAAAATCTTACAATTCGCGGATGCGGCGAGCTTTATTAGAGTTCATTTTCTCATTGGTGTTGCAGCGGCGGAGTCCGGGTTTGGTTGTCCCGCCTTGGCGGAACAAGGTCTTGCGTAAAGCTGCAAGACTTCGACGTGGGGTGAAGACCTTGCGTATAGCTGCAAGCCTTAGCCCCCGTGAGCTTGATAATTGTCCTGTCGGTCCCGATAACATTTCGTACTTCGTCTTCGTCTCTCGTCTCAGTCTCTTATCTCGTGCAAACTGCTCGCTCTTGTCTCTTTCTCTGCTTCATTTTTGTGCTCCCACCTTGTTGACCCCGGAATCACCACAATAATACATAACTCGCATATCCGTTAAAATGACTTCTCGATTGCTACTAAAACCTGAATTGAAGTACGAGTATCAGTTGCTTAGTGGGGCGCCAGCGAATAAACATGCTCCTTGGCTTAAGAAGCGCTAGCTTAATTTTCGTAATTTTCCTGCAGCATGTGTTGTTGACCGAGCAGACGACTGGAGCTGGTTCTTAAAAGCGGATACGCACAAAAGCTCAATTTCGCGAACAGGTAAGTCGCATGGTCGAGACATGCCAGTTAGCTGAAAATTACTTTCGGTGGAACGATTCTGTAGTCATCGCCGTTTTCTTTAGCTTATCAAAACTGGTTAGAGTCTATTACCGTCTCTCCGGAGCTCATAGTTTCTGTTTTGAACAAAATTTCCGAAACAAAAGTTTGACATGAAAAGAACAAAAATCACCGGGAGAACAAAACTATGATCTGCAAGTTTATGTGCACCGGTTACACCTAACCGTTGCAGTTCAAATGCATACAAAATAGGGCATTAAATAAAATAAAATTTGTTAAATTAAATGCGCCACCCGTTCAGGCGGCCCGGTGACGATCGCCTGGCCGAGTCAACGCGATCCGTTCCCCGTCGCCATGTTTGTTTGGTGTTGGCGCTCTCTATAGGTCGCCAAAGTCGCGAATAATCGTATCTTGAAAGACCTGCATATTCTGAGTTTTTGGAGGAAATGCTACTGAAAAGGTCACCTTTGCGTTGCCCTTTAGCACGCGATCCTTCAAATACAGCGCAATCTACGGGAGCTACAGATGGGTTTCAGAGCGGGTGCTGCAGTTTCCTGACTCCTTTGGATGCTTGACGTCATGATGGCGCTTAAGACGAGGACAAAAGGGAGACTAGACAACACGGAGCGCTACTTCATCGGTTTATTTTTTTTAAAAAGGGAGACATATATACACTCAAACCGTTTCACCTCAGACAATCCCAGGCCTCACCGTCGCACGAAAAAACGCTATCTCTTTGTCCAACAGGTCAATGGAGGCAACGCTGACACATTGTGCTCGAGCCTGTTTTATCAAGTCTGCTTCTATTATTTCCCTGACCGTCTTATCCTTGTGTCTGGCAAGAATGGCGCACGTGTTAAACAAGGGCCTAAATCCACAATCGTGTCAATGAACTGAAAGATGACCGTCAGGGTGGTTATTAACATTCAAATTGTGCTCTCGTAACCTATCATTTAGGCATCTGCCTGTTTGCCCGATGTACTTTTTACCGCATGACAACTGAATCACGTACAGGACTCCCTCTGCACAGCCGACAAACGGGTTTCTATGCTTCTTGCCAGAGCACAGGGGGCCACCGTGAAAGTGGTTAGTTAACCTGCACAACCTGGCTAGCTTCTCCGGTGCCGAGAAAACAACCTTCGTATTCACTCGGTAAGCTATTTTCTTAAGATTGTGCGCGGTTTTGTGCATATAGGGGACAACCGCTATCTTTTGTCCCCTATATGCACAAAACCGCGCACAATCTTAAGAACATAGCTAACCGATTGAATACGAATGTTGTTTTCTCGGCACCGGAGAAGCTAGCCAGGTTGTGCAGGCTAACGAACCCCTTTTGTGGTGGCCCTCTGTGCTGTGGCAAGAAGCATAGAAACCCGTTTGTCGGTTGCGCAGAGGGAGTCGTGTACGTGATTCAGTTGTCATGCGTAAAAGGTACATCGGGCAAACAGCCAGATGCCTAAATGATAGGTTACGAGAGCACAATTTGAATGTTAATAACCACCGTGACGGTCATCTTTCAGTTCATTGTCACGATTGTGGATGTAGGCCTTTGTTCAACGCGTGCACGATTGTTGCCAGACACAAGGATAAGATGGCCAAGGAAATAATAGAAGCAGACTTGTTAAAACAGTCTGGAGCACAATGTGTCAGCGTTGCCTCCATTGACCTGTTAGACAAGGAGATAGCGTTTTTGCGTGCGACGGTGAGGCCTGGGATTGGCTGAAATGAGGCGGTTTGAATGTATATATGTTCCCCCCTTTTTAAAAAATAAACAGTTGAAGTAGTGCTCCATGTTGTCTACCTAGTCTCCCTTTTGTCCTCGTCTTAAGCGACATCCTAACGTCAAATTCCCAGTACGAACAAGCCCAACAATCTGCACTCATTCCTTTGGGTGAGGCTGCATTGTTTACACCTCCTGTAGTGGGCGAGAGGTCCTACGTTGGGGAGAAGTGGGGACAAACCCTTACTTTAAGTGCGTCAAATCTCCTTGAGCTTCGGGACACCAAGAAATGCCACTCTTCGGCGCTAATCCTGCAGTTAGTTGGCCTCGCTTGCGACGTGTCTGTCCGCTTACCGCGCCTCGTAGCAGGGTTGTTGCTGTGTGGGGCTTGTACAAATGTTAGATGGTTTCGGACCCTCCATACCACTCCCCACCCCTTACCCCCTGCCTACGCCACATGCTTCCCTCTCTTTGCAAATATCAACTGATCTAGCAACATCTTATCTATGACGAAAATAATCGCTGGAGAAGGGGACCAAGGGAGACAAAATAGAAACACAAATCACCAAACACAGCTAGATGACTGGTGCGCGACCGAAAAAAATCCACCTGGTCCTAATATCGAACCAGGGAACTCTCCACTTCCCGCGGAGTGCTCTGCCAACTGAGTTAACCTGGTGTTAGACGTCAGTAGAGCAAACGAGTTTTATCAGCTGCCTCCAGTCTAACACCAACGAGGGTAAACGGCTTTCATTTTCAAGGTTACGATGATAATAGAATTGTATGCGAATGTGAGAGCGAGCTGGACAAGAATGGCGAAAATAGTCCCTGGAGAAGGGGACCAAGGGGAAAAAGGACAAACAAACATCTCCAAACACAGCTAGGTGACTGGTGCACGACCGAAAAAATGTGCCTGGTGTTCTAGTGTACGTCAGTGCAGGGATGATTGTTGACCAACAAGTCTACCACTAAAATTTTGACGTAATTTGTAATTTGAGTAGAAGTTAGTTGGGAAAAGTAAATAAAGTAAACCACTAATTACCAAAATAAAAATGTAACTGAAAATGACTAAACTACTCAGAAACGAAGTTAAAATGCAGTAACCTGAGTAGAGTAGTTGAATTACGTACAAATCTGCTGTGTACCTCTTTACGATTCGTTGCTCTGTACTAAACCAGGGACAGAGCTAGCTTCGCTCGAACATTCGTGTCGTGTATTAACGGAGAATTCTTTGCACACGACATCAACCTGGGTATCGACGACATCACTCTTAATCGGAGGAAGATAGTTCGGCCGCTCCAATCATTGACGAGAGAACAGACCTCGATACTTGAGAGTGTCTCCGTAGGGTCAGATAACAAATGCCATTCTTACATTTCAAAAAGAAAAAGTTTTACCGTGGGAGCAATTTCATTTCGGGCCAAACATGAGTAGTGAAAGGGGAGCTGAAATAAAAAGGGTATTATTGCCATAGCTGAATATGCTGCGCTGCAAAGTTCTACAGAACAAACGCGTGACGAGAAATTGAAAGGAAAACAATGAGTTACATTGAGATGAGGCGAAACATTCAGCTGTGTACCACATTCAGCTATGTACTACAACCAACTTGTCCAAATCCAAGTACAAGCTGTATTATTGTCACATTGACATTGCATTTTTTTCAACCCGGGAGTACTTGGATGCACACCGTGTTCAAACCGTACCATCTCCACTGTATATAGCCGACCAATGCATCAACCACCACGCCGCTTAGCCTTAACAGAGTATGAAGCCTGCGAAATGCAAATGACTAAGATGCTCGAAAACGGCGTAGTGAGTTCATCGAGAAGCCCATGGTCGTCTTAAGTGGCGTTCGCGCGAAAAAACGATGGCGCTCTGCGGTTTTGTGTGGACGATGGCAAACTCAATATTACAACCAAGCTTGATGCCTACCCCCTTCTACGTCTTGATGACGCCCCTGATCAACTCTAAGCTGAAGAATACTTCACAACACTAGATTTGATGTCGGTATACTGTAAAGTTCCACTCGATAGAAGGACGCTGAAAAGTCAAATTTCATTCCACCAGATGGTCTCACCAATTTCACCATCTCCTCTTTGGCCTTTGCAATGCACCCGTGGCTTTTAATGTACTCATGGACAGTGCGTTGGGAAATTTGCAGTAAACAATGGCGCTGGTGTATTTAGATGAGATTGTTATCTACGCAGACACGCTTGAAGAACATTTACGAAGGCTGTCATTCACTCTGATGTCCAAAGTTAGGCCAACCTTCGCGTGAATCAACAGAAGTGTTTTTTCGGCTTCAAAGAGATCAACTATCTGGGACATGTAGTTAATAAGAACGGTATAAAGCCCGACCCTTCGAAGCTTGAGGCGTTATTTGAATATCCGACGCCAACCACTATGAAAGACGTAATAAGTGTCTTAGGATTTGCATAATATTTCCGACGTTTTATTGCTAGCTTTGCCGCCCGCGCTGCCCCCTTAAATATTTTACTCACGAAGAACGTGCCGTGGTGTTGGGACAACGGTGAACAGTCCTCAAATCAAGACTTAAAAATAGCCCTTCTAACAGCTTCCGTGCTTGATCATTTCGACCCATTCTTGTCGAAGACAATACGCCACACAGATGCCAGCGTACAAGGATTTGGCGGTGTGCTATTTAAAGAACTTCTAAACGGTACTCAAAGCGTAATTTCGTATGCAAGCCGCCAGCTTACACGACAAAAAGAGACATACAATTCATTCGAATTGGAGTGTTTAGCCCTTGTCTTGTCAGCCCAGAAATGTCGCCCTTACCCTTATGCTTGCCATTTGATTGTTGTGACAGATACTTCAGCCTGGACCTGGCTTCGATGGAAACGAAAGTTGACTGCAAAGTTGGCACGTTCGGACATTATACTGCAATCGCATAATTTTAAAGGCATAGATCGTAGAAGACGCACTTATCACCACGCAGACTCTTTGTCCCGGAACCCGCTAGACAAACCTCCCCGACCTGGGGAGTTTTACACTTACCTTTGCGAAGCCACTTTCAATCAACATCAGACCCAAAATTAAAATAAAGTGTAAGATATTGTACAGCGCTTCGTATCACTCGTCTCTTTAAACATTTCACAACGGCTGCGTCAAGCATACCACGTTGAAAACGACATATTATGTCATGGGGGTGGTCATCGGCAATGACTACCTGTGATTCCAACATCTTTGCGGACCACCATGCTGAAACTCTTCCATGATGACCCTACAGCAGGTCATCTTGGTCGGGACAAAACCGTAGCCAAACTCTCCGAACGCTATTGGTGTTGCAGATTCCGGAGAGGCGTTACCAGGTAGGTCACCTCTGGTGAACCATGCCAAAGAAGAAAATTGCACAATAATAATAATAATAATCTTTATTTTGTTGTGTCCACAAACAGCACATAGCCTAAATAGTGGTACACAGTTCGTCATTGGAAATTAAACGCAGACAGCCACATAGATTCAACATTATAGACAAATGATTGACTCCAGTGTACGTCGAAAAGTTGTCACGTCACTAAAAATGTCTATAGCAGATTGGTCAAGCCTGTTAAATTCCAGCTGCATTCTTGTTAAGGGGGACGTATCATATAAAGTCCAATATTTCGCCTCTCACCAAGATCCGTCGTTCTCAACCACCGCAAGTTGCTTTCGAGCTCATTGGGTTCGAGTATTTAGTAGCATGTCCGAAATCTCAATACGGCAACCGTTTTATTATCGTATCTGTCGTCCACCTTGCAAAATGGACGGAGCTGCATGCGGTGCCTACAACATCAGCGCATCACGTTGCGGAATTTCTGCCTGAGCAAATACTACTTCGCCACAGCGTTCCCCGAACTGTACTCACTGACCGTGGAACTAGACGAATATGTTCTTTTTTCATACACGAGATGTGGCTTATGGGATGCACCGCGGCAAGGCAGCTACCTAGCGACCTCAAACCAACGGGGTCGTCTAGCGTACCGATCGCACCACCGCTGATATATCGAACGGATATCTAAATCCTTCCCACGACAATAGGTATGCGTACGTACGTACACATCATTTTCCTTAAACACGTCACAACAAGCGAGTACCGCGACGACCCCATTTAAGCTGGTGCATGGTAGAACTCCGGTTCTTCCACAAGAGTCCACGTTATCCACCACGTTTACCCAGAGAAGGCAAGATATTAGTGCCAATTTGGAGAATCGACTCGACAAGGCCCGACGCCGTGCTCGCGTCGCCATAAGTAGAGCCCAGCCACAGATTCTGACTAAACACCTAGAGGACGTTTGAATCTTGTCCATGGTGCCTGGCAACCTCGTTTTCATACGCCGTCCGGTCGGAAGGAAATGAAGAGCAACTAAGCTGCTTCCAAAACAGAAAGTGACCTGCGAAGAGCTTTACCAAGAGGCCCCGTGAGCTACCGGCTACGAGATACCAATGTACCTCAAGACGCATCCCACAATTTCCCGCCTCACCGTAGTCCACAAAAGCGGTAGTATGTGTTGAGGCAGACATTCAATCGAGGCTAGCACCTGATACAGACTGCCGAGGACGGACAACCATCCAACAGAGGGGGGGGGGGGGGGAGGAGCGCTACAGAAGCAAACGGAAGGCGCTATGAGATATTAAGTGAACAGGTGTGTGGCTAGAATAACAGTAAACAGAACCGCGGTGAACGGCACGATGAAAAAAAAGATTAGAACGGAGAAACGATCTTAAAATAAAATTTCTATCCTCCATCGTTTTTTTTACTATTGTTGTTGTCACAGGTTTTCATGGCAGACATCGTGCTTTCTCTTCACCCTAGACGAACTTTGTCCTTATTAAAATGGTAATAGCTCAACAATACCGCAGGAAATTTGTTGTGAAACTTTTAATGACCACGCTAACCGTGCGTAATGTGCATATTTTGTAACTGAATCTGAGTAGGAACAACCCGTAAAGACTGGATCGCGTAAACGACGTTGTGCATTAAAGAAACAATGAAGTCGATTTAGAAGCTTATCTTAGCTATTGAAATAGAGCTCCTATGTATTCCAGGTAATGCTGACGACGTTTTATCCCGAAGCTGCGCTTCAGCGCCCCACAAATTAATTTAACAGATCCAGCAAAAATCACATAGTGACCGATGACAGCGACGCCCAAGACTGCGAAAAAATCCAGCCTTTCAGTCGCGTAGACCGTGACCTCAGTGAAGCCTCGTCAGATGATTGGCCGAATTTAACGGAGTCCTTTCGTCTTCGTTTTTAATTGTAAGTTTCAAAAACATTTTAGATTTAGTTTAATAATGTCGAAAAATAAATAATTTTGTTATCTGACAGGACTCCGATAATACAAATACTTTTTTAATCAGGTGTTAGTCGATTCACAAGGCGGATTGAATCGCTATTTTATTTTTCCCGAACCATATACCACGTAACAGGCAAGTCACTGACTTCTGCGATCTGCGCCTCGTCCGTGGACGCGCGGACTGATAAAGTCGAGCGCCTTTTCACTCGCGAATTTCGGGCGACTCATTGACTTGAAAAGCGCTTAGTCCGGCAACGGTACAATGGTAAATGTTTTCTTGTTTCTGTCTTGGACAACGTGCCAAGGTGGGATGTTGGAGTTTCGCGGCACCGTGGGGTGGCGAACATGTTCGGTCCGTCCTCGCTGGCGCCTGCTCGTCGTGTCCCTCGTGTGAATGTGCTTGGGTGACTGACGAACCGTGGACATGTCGTCAAGTGACCAATCCGTCCGCGGATTAGTCCGTCGAGTGAATCGGCCATGAGGCGTGTACTCAAATAGCCGGCCGGCACTATGTTTTGTCTATTTTACGGCGCAATTCTTGGTTCAACGCATAAAGGGATTTGCAGAAACCTTTCTAGGCTTACGCGCTGGGGATTCCGGTGCTCCTTCGGGCTCATGTCAGAAAGGTTCTGTCATACCTCGTCTGGCACACCGCCATATTTCCTGCACATCTATCCAGCCTTTCATCTGCGATACCTTTCTTTGGCTGTGGTGTACTGAAATGATGTGCGCGAATATGCGGGAACGAGGACGTTGGCAAAAGCCCCCCCCCCCCCCCCCCCCCGGCGTGCACAAGACTTTATCTCCTTTACGCCGAGCCTCGCCGAGCAGGATCTAATTAACTTGAGCAGTCTTGGATTAGTAAAGCTGATAGCGTCCGCGTTAAGCATTTTACTCTGTTTTGTCTCACTTGGTACGCAGCAGATGTACACAATAATTCTTGTTCTCCGTAATGCGGTAGCGCTCCTCGCAACTCGATTGACAAAGAACGATGTTGACCAAAAATAAGGTCCCTACACACAGTTGCGCTTGACTGCGTTGCGTCTAAAAACGGCCGCGAGTCACCGGGTCATCCGTGCTTCGTGTGAAGCATGGCAACCAATTCAAGGTGCAGCTTGGCAAGCGGCATACGAAGCAGGAATGTCTTGGTTACTTTCAGTCGCTACGTGGGTGAACGCTCTCAATCACCGGATTACAGATCCGTATAATCAGTATGGCGGATTGCGGGAGCTTATGTCCCTGTAAATCTATCTAGAAGAAGCCAGGCATGGGCAGTATCGAAGATACATGTATCTTTGATTCTGGCCATGCCAGTCTTATTCTGACTAGATTCAGCGCGTCCTCTATCTTCGGTACTCTCTTTCGAGTTATTTTGTGTATCGAGATGAGGCACCGCGTGCCAAAAATAAAATTATCCGCGTTTCGGTAACAAAAAAACGTTTAAATTTATCATGTTTTTCCACAATACTCGATACTAAAAAAAGATATATATATATATATATATATATATATATATATATATATATATATATATATATATATATATATGTGCCACAGATGTTGAAGCTGCTGTGAGTCTGGCTTTGGGCCAGCGGCGCTCGCTCATGCGGTAACGCACTGAAAAAAGAAATTTCTTATTCCTTGATTTATCGTTTCTCCGTCGATAAAAGCCTCGTTCATGAAATGCAACACTGAAACGTGCTCTTCTACTCCTATCGGGATGATAATTTTTTTTTTTTTAATTTGCTTTGGTTATTGCACGGCGCATTGTACCGCCGGTTTGAGCAAATGGTGTTACTTAAGACATTTAAGTAAAGGAAACATTTAAATGAAATAAACTAGCAAGATATTTTTGTGACTAATAAAATCCTCCAGCCCTTTTACCTTTGTCGTTTTCCTTCCGGCTTTTAACGCAGAATGTTCACCTTCAAAAGTCTGTTAAACACGGTGTTGGAGAAATAACTTTTCGGCTTTTCAAGCGCACGAAGCTTACACCTTTCAGCACCGACGGTTCACAGTTGACGTCCCCTCCCATTTAACAGAGGTTGTATGGCAACCCGGTAAACACTGCAGTAACAAACGAAAGCATCAGAAATTGTTTTAAGTGTGTTCGCCTGTACATTCAAGTGCTCGAACACCATTTCGCACAAAGAACATACGTTAAAGCAATGGAAGTGATTGTTTAAACGTCATCATAATTTCAGACCCGTGCTAAAGTTGTAACTAAGCATGCTACGCCGACAGTGGAGCCTAAAAACATCCGTGTGGCCAGATTCGATTGAGCCCTTTAAAAACCGCTCCCTATATCAAATACACTAAAGATTCCAGAAAGCACGAATACATATTGTAACTTAGCTAATCAAATGACCAACATTATTATCATTGCCTATTTTAGTAATATGCAGAAATATCGACGATACAGTACCGAATATATCTATCAGAAATAGACAGACCAATTTTCAAAAGTCAGGGTCACCTTGTGGC
The DNA here is from genome assembly GCA_013358835.2 of Ixodes persulcatus. NCBI lineage: Eukaryota > Metazoa > Arthropoda > Arachnida > Ixodida > Ixodidae > Ixodes > Ixodes persulcatus. The sequence continues at coordinate 26,218 of JABSTQ010001362.1, read as the reverse complement.
AGCGCCTAAAGCTCCAATACTGTCGCTCTAATGTTGGTCATAGAGACCCTGCACGCCTAATTCAAGCACCCTCGACTTCATGATTCGAACGTGAGGTAAAAGGACCAACGTCTTTTCCGCTCTCTGCTCTATTCTTTCAAAAACCTCCCTTTTTCTGGAGTGGAGAAGCTGTCTAGTGCCGCCATTAGAGTGTCGGGTTTGGCTCTGCACAGGGTGGGCGGACTTACTTTCGGAAAGGGTATATTTCGGTTCAGTATCTTGTATCGTTACCGAAAATATATTTTATGAAGTACCGGAATACCCTTAATGATTGCGATACAATAATTTTCGCGAAATTTCCGAATTCAAAATTCCAGAAAATTAAGGGCACGGAAAATTTCCGTTCTTAAGAGTTTCAGTGCAGGCGTCTAGAATTCGCAAAATTTAGTGGCCACGATTAAGTCCTCTGTGACCGATTCGCGAAAAATAGGGATCGCGAAAGTAAAGGGTTTTACAGCATCCCGGCTAGCTCTGTAATGGGCCGACCTCGCGATATCGCAATATGGAGATTCGTTTTTCGTTCGCCACTGCACCCTGAGCGAGCTCCCTTAAATTGACGGTAACAGGTAGCGTTATGAAAATCTTTGTCTTTCATGGCTATTCTATCACTCCTGTAATTGGTCACGGCATTCGAAACCACTCAGGTTTTATCAATCTTCGCAAACAAAACTTATCTGTATGTTTTCAAACAAAACATGGTTTCTCACTACTGCGAACGGTCAATCAATTTAGATCACGTGTTGTCTGGTTGTGCATAGGAAACGCTCTTTGAGGTGTTGAATTGTGGCGGTAGTGGAAATATAAAAAATGTAATAGACCAGTGTCACCAGCCACAGAGCCGTTTATAGAGAGAGATTGGTGAATGGGTAGAGCGGGAAAAGCCAGGACGTGCACCAGACAGAGAAAGAGGGCTTGACATGATCCCTTGGCCTACCAAAAGCCGAAAAGAATCCCCTAGTGGTGGTAGAGAGAAACAGTTTTAATCATAGGTATTTGGTTTTAAAAAGCGCGTAAGAGATAGTGTAGTAACCCTTCCTGGTTGAAAAGAGAGTGCACGTGACGTTTCGATTATGATAATGGCGATATATGTAAGAAACGAATGTACCGCTCGAACTCTGTTTTGCTCAGACTCAGTGTTACCCCTCGGACGGCAAATTCCCGGCCCTCGGCGCCTGGCGTCCGGATTATGTCGATCGTTCCGCTAGTTGCGCTCAACCACAATGATCTTGAATGACCGTGATTGAAACATCACATGCACCATGTTTTCGGTCACCGAGAGTTCCTCCGACGCACTCATTAATTTGTTTCTCGCGACCACCACCACAGTATTATTTCCCGCTCCTAGTGTGCACATTAGAATTTGTGAAGACGCCGTGGAACACGCCCAGCCCACTTTCGCAAAACGGCGCCTCCTCATTTGTCGCCGATACTTCCCAATGAATGACCAAACTCTCAACAAATACGGATTTAACCACCCAGTGTGGCTTCCCCTCCGCTACCGCGATATATTCAAGAAACTTTCATCCTTGTGCACGTTCAACAACCTCGCTTGTGCTCTGCACGCGCAAAACATAAGACAACAGTAGCCGTCTCGCGCGTTGCCACCTGCCTCCCGTTAGCTAAAGTTGGATCGGCGTCCCGCATGCACCAAACGCTTGGTGACCTCGCTCTATTATCTAGACATGAAAAGAAAATAACGACGGCAATAGTTATGAAGATCACTGCAGACAAGGAAGTGAAAGTAATTGATTGCGTTGAACGAGCCACGACGCTTGCGTTGAGCGACCCCTTCATTGCGGTGACGTGCCACTGCAGACATAATAATAATAATAATGTAATAATAACGTTTATTCCCAATTTGATACACGAATGAAGGAAACAGAGGGAAAAAGCTGCTTAACAGCTTGACGGAGCCCCCGGCTCCCTTACAGTTCCACATGACAGATTAAAATACAAAGCAACAGCAAAAATATCAACATTGTATACAAAAATAGTTTACAACCTATCACAGAAAACTAATATATACAATTGAAATAAGCAAATAAAATCTTACGTTGTGACAGACATTATATCAACGTTTTTGTTTAAGAGGAAATTTAGTAAAGTAGGTAGCATATACTTTAGAGACTGCATGGAATAGTTGTTATGGCAAAGAGGCACTGCCCAACATGCCGCCGAACGAGTTAGATAGAAGGTAACTTGTTCCTTTAGTTTAAAAGTATGGCCAGAATATCCACGTTTCTGTTTTTTTTTCACCTTCAAGCGGACCATAGGTTTATACGTATACATATCGAAAACACGCAACAAATTATATTTTTCAAACAAACCCTCGATGCTTGAAATATAAGAAACATCAGCAATGAGGGGGACAAATATATTTTGTAATAGATGTATTTTTGTAGATTTGAACTGGTGGTTGTACCCCATACCAGGTGGCAGTAGATTAAGTGGGACGTAAATAGAGTTCGATATATAAGTAGTTTAACGTTGTTTGGTAAAATAAAACGGTTTCGTGAGACTAATCCAATGACCCTGGACAATCTAGGAAGTATACAGCTTACGTGGTCGTCCCAAGACAAATACTGATTAAAAATAATGCCAAGACTTGAAATTCTCCACTTTCTCTATAACATTTGAATTTATTACGAGAGCTTTCGTTATAAAAACGCTTTTATTTTTGCTTCGAAAGAAAATTGCCTTGGTTTTACTACTATTAATTTTAAGTCCGTTGTCGGATGTCCTGTTTTGCAACCCTGTTAAAGTATCATTCAAGCAGTTGATAGGTTCATCACTAGTTTTAGCCGAAAATAAAAGGGCTGTATCGTCTGCATATATAACAAATATAGCAAGAGAAACTATGTTATCAATATCGTTAATATAAATGTTAAATAGCAAAGGTCCCAAAATACTCCCCGGGTGGTACACCGGAGAAAACATACTTTGTATTAGATGGAAACCAATTTAAATAGAAAAACTGCTTACGTTTACTCAAATATGACTGAAGCAACGCAAGTGCTTGGCCCCGAATTCCATAAAGATCAAGTTTTTTTAGCAATAAATTATGATTTAGATAATCGAATGCTTTCGTAAAATCAAGAAATATGACTAAAGCTATCTGGTTTGCCTCAAAACTCTCTGAAATAAATTATTATGTTCTAGTAATGCTAGATCTGTCGAACGATTCTTCATGAACCAAAATTTATCATTATTAATTACACGATACTTATTAAAACAAATTGACAGACGAATGTGAATAAAGTTTTCTGAGCCCTTAGAAAAAGCCGGCAAGATAGAGATAGGTCTATAACTACTTATGTCGTTCTTGTCTCCCTTTTTATAAAGCACAGACACTCTAGCTTTTTGCATAAGCTGCGGAAACACCCCAGTTGAAAAACATAATTTAAAAATGTAAGTAAGGACGGAAGTGATCAGTGGTAAAACATATTTCACCGGCCGAATCGGCATACTATCGGCATGACAGCTATGGCTATTTTTTAATTCCACAAAGACAGTAGACACCTCTGTATCAGTTACTGACAATAAAAAAAAATGGAATCCCTAGTTTTAAAGGTTATATTACCACATGCGACATCTCCACAGTTAATTTGAGACAAATCCGCAAACCTGTCATTAAATGCGTTTGCCAACGACACGCCAGTTAATTTCTCCCCTGCTAAAATAATGCATTCTACACGATCACGATCCTTCTATAACTGAATTTAAGCTCTTCCACATAAGGTCAGAACGGCCTACAGAGTTTCTAAAAGATTCACGCTCCCTTGCTTTTCTCAGGGCGTTTGTCACTTGATTACGGTACGATTTAAAAGTCCGAAGGTCATTGGAATCTCCAGTTTTCGTGAACTTTCTGTATAGCAGAATTTTAACATTTATATTTTTCTTCGTTTAATTAGTTTGTAAGGAAAATTGCTCTGACAAAGGGTTTTAAACCGCTCAAGGAAAAAAAGTTTACGCCTCATCGGGATCGCTCTTTTGAAAAGATATCATCCCTATTCATATTTGCCTCACATTCCGCAAAACTTTCCAAACCATCCGGCGTAACACACTGGACTTGCGCAGACGTTATTGGAACTTTCTTTATGTTATTCATTTTGACACACATTAAAATTTGAAGATGATCACTGAGGTTATAATTAATTTTTCCAGATCTTACGCGACTTTTCTCGTAACATGTTATAAATCAATCAATTAAGGTTTTTGAGGTAACATTAACTCCGGTCGGAGAGTTTATGACAGTACGACAACACATGGGGTGGCTAATCCAGAGTGGGTCATGAATTATTAACACAATATGGCGGGAAAACATCGGGTCTCCAGATGTCTGGTCGTGGTTGCTAAACTGTCAGCATCTTTAAAAAAAGAATGCGAAACTATCCCAAGATAGATGGTTCTGCACCGCTATTGCTCACCGCGTCAGCTAAGGCCATGACTACTAAATTCTATCGAAACCGACGGTTCACTGTGGATGTCATCTTTTATTTATGAGAGGTTCTATGGTGGGAAAGGCGAACGTCCGAATTGGTTTCGTTAATTTGTTTTACGTGAAATATCAGGTTTAATAGGACTGTATGAATATAATGAGCATATTGTCAGGTGACTGGAGAGTGGAAAAGCAGGTGTTTAAAATAAAAGTTCAAACTCGTCTTGATGGTCCCTTTAAGATGGGCTAGAGGCTAAGCCAACATTAATGCATGGACTTCTTGTCGTTCCATCTTGCAGTGATTGTACATTTTGGCCTCATTGTTTGTAATTGGGGCTCAGCGTTTTCGTGATATATTTGATAAAATTTGAGGGTGTTTTTGTGTTGTTTTTTTTTCCTTATGGATTACGTTCTCTTAGGTGTCTGTTGTCAGTGTTCGAGAATTTGTTTTGGTGTCCCACAGTGTCCGCTAATTATGTGAATTAAAACGGGACACGAGCTAGGGATTTGCCAACTTACAAGGAATATGGGCTGGACCCTAATGTTTGTTGAACCTAAAGGTATCAATAAGGGAAGAAAGCTATTTAAGGACGTGGTTACCGAAGAAATAAAAACAGTCTTGTGAGCAATGCAAAGAGCACTGAAATTCAAGATTTTTGGGCGTCTTTGTTTTTTGGTCCTTGCTCAGGTGTTACTTTTTTGGGTGTGTCGGTATTAATAAAGAAATGAACCCGATTTATGATCAATACATATTAACTAAATGTTTTGCAGTATAAAACAACCCAGTTGTCGAAATACGCAGACGTAGTGATATCGGTTGAAGCTATTGACAATGAGCGTTCTAATTGCGTCTGTGACCATAATTTTCAAACTGTGAGGGTCATGCGAGCAATGAGAGTCTTCACATAAAAGAAAGAAATTCCTATAAGAAAAGAGAAAGTACCGTCTTGACTGTCACGTCAATTGCTTGCAAAGATTCTATGCCCTGATTGTCACACGAAACTGTCCTTTTGCTAAGGACAGATTCGAAATTTCCTTTTTTCTAACTATGAAGTGCCTTGTGTTTGAAGAACTCGAGAATGAATGTTTATGAACAAAGATAGTTGTAAGATGCCTCACAAGCATGTTTTGTAAGAATATCTCTCAGTGCAAAAATGCCTTACAGGTAGCTGCAGTGAGTGACATCCGTTTCAACAGTGAACGAGTTGGAGAACGTACCAGCTATGTTGTGAAAGTTTAGCGGTAAAACTTCCCTGACTAGCAAAATCTTCTTTTTGTTTCGACAAATCAATTCAGTCTGGCATTTGTGTAAAAAAATAAAACAATACCGTAGTTTACAAAAGTCAGAGTCCATTCATACTATAGATCTTTTTCGTTTAAAGCGCCGCCATCTTGATCCTCGTGGCGCAGACGACGCTGTCTATTAGCGCCAAGATGTTTCTGTAGCGCCCACATATGGTTTCTTTTCGTGGCGTCATGACCGGGATTTTCCTCGCCGTGATGTCACGAGTTGCATTCCTGGCCCCTTATCATGAGTTGGGAAATTCAAGGTCAATCGTGTGTATATAATGTACGAAACAACTTTCAGTCATCGCTCGCATTCTTAAACAACGCCGTCAAAGCAGACACTCTGACGTTGTTCTTATTTCCGTTAATGAAAGTAAAATTAATCAGAATAAAGACGTCAGGGTGAGCGTCGGGCCAGTCGCGAATGTCGATCACAGTGACGCGTTTGGTCGCGCACGTTGCCATTACCTTGCTACAAACATTGTGTACAACGCTGTACAGACTTCTGGCGCGAGGAGGGGGTTTGATCACGCAGATCATTTGCACGCGTTCCCGCGCAAACGAAACCATAAATGAAGTCGCGCCCTCGTGCCAGTAGCTTTGAGAGCGTTTCATGAAACGGAAGATAGCTTCAAATTTGAAATAACGGCTAGTTGTGGCTGAAGTGAGCGGATCATGGGAGAGTAGCACCATTGTCTTCCCTGCCTACTAGCCAAACACAAACAAATACTAATATACGGATGTCCAAAACCTCACAAGGCGATTGACTAATCGGTCTCCGTTGCTGTGGCAAGCGCCATTTCGGCCCCTTCTGGGTCGCTAAACTCGTCAAACAAAAAGTTGGGGCCGAAGTTCGCAGAGCGTGCTGATTGGACTTTCGCGACGTTGGCGTCACGCGGGACGAGATGTCAATCATCCAAGCTCTCTCGGTGCTCAAATTCCAGCGAGAATGTTAGGCCATAGCCTCCTTTATACTGATAATGCCTGCCCAATGGTTGGCTTCCCCATGCTTCGTCGTCGTTGCGCCTGCTTCCCATATTTGCCACTAGAGGCGCCAAAACCCCATACAAAAATGCAGACGACGCTTCTCCGCTGCCCGCTGCTACAGTCCACTGTGACGCCATTTGTGAATTGAATACATTTGTAACCCGTGCTACATAGCTAGCGCAGGGCACCGTCAGTATAGTTTTTATATATAAAAGAAATCTTAACCTTTCTTTTAGCTTTCACTTGTTGGTTTGGTTTCCATGCTGAAATGTTACCAGACCTCTGGTGCTTGTCACAGTGACAACAGTTATAGTCAAACCAAATTAAAAAGGAGACAGAGAGGCTGGCGGACGTTCACGACGTTGCAACAGCAGCCACTTAGCGCTTTTATTGCTTCTGGAGCAGAGGCGGAAAACATACGGCCCGCGGACCACATGCGGCAGTCAAGGGATTTGTCTTAGGACCGCGAACGAGCCTTCGCTGACCGAAAACCTGCGCACCCGTCAGCAACGCTCTGACCGGGCATCTTGAAATACATTTTCAATTTTTTGAAATTTTTTTTAAGCTCACAGGTTTTTTTTTTATGTTTTGACCGGTTTCTTCTGGTCTGCACTGTTTTTCACGGATGCAGTTCTAGAGCTTTAACGAATACCTAGATAGTGGCTTGTTGAAGAAGATCTTCTTGAGGTTATGCTTGTCCGACACGGATGCAGAGTAGTTTGTGGAAATTGGCCTGAAATACTTAGTACACAGAATTTGCAGGAAATCTTTGTAATGGTTTCCATCTTTATCTGCCTTTGCGCATTTCAGAGTGCCATGGTGCATAAGAGTATCTACCGAAGTCTCAATAGCTACATACAAAGGCTTTTTCAGCATATTTCGTTTTTTTTCAGTAAAACCTCTACGAAGTTCTTCAGCGCATACAGCACCCTCACTAGCTTCTCCGATGGATTGTATAGTCCTGCCGTCCTGGTGCCTGATGATGGAATCACTGTGAGCCGTAGAAACCTGCTTAATAACCAGTAGGAAGCAGTCACTGCAGTTTAGCACGCACACCGTGTGGCGTCACGGTGTGCGTGTCGGGAGCCGCAGACAGCCTCGTGCTATAGACCATTTCATTTAGCGCTCTCTGGGCGGCACCATTTCGTTCGACCGCAGCACCCTCTCCATACACCCCGGAAATTCAGCGGGTTCGGCGGGGTAAAACGAGAGAGAGGGCACGCGCCCTTCTCCCCTAGCAGAAGACAAACCGGGAGGTTGCCGTTCTCCATTTTTGAGCTGTATCGGCGGGCTGTACGGAACATCAAACTCTCGCTCGTGGCTGCCGTTGTGAAGTGGTTCCCGTTCTTAGAATAGTTATGTCTACTCCAAAATCATCCTATAGCTCTCTGTTGTTCTACTTCTGTAAATGATCAACAGCGTATCTTTTTTCCGTTACTTAATTAGCAGTTGAGTCAGCCGGCAGTACTACCCTCAACAACTGCGTGTATTGCGGCAGGAGAGCACGTTTTTATTTATTATTTCAGACTTCCACTCATGGTCGCTAAAGGCCTACACCAAAACAAACTTGGTATAGCAAAAAAAGGTACAGCAACCGGATTTACTTTTCGCCAGAGAGACCGGCCAATGTGAGTTTTCCCTATTTTTTTGTATTTGCACGCAGGTAACAGCGCTATTGGACCCTGTGAATCTTTTTATCTAGCATAGTATTACACGATAACTGGCATACCAAAATTTGCGCTTAAAAGTTCTAAAATGACGCGATTTTCAACACAGTTTGCACGCCAGCCGGACGCTAGCTACAGCGCACTCGGCGGAGCAGACTACATGCGGGGTGAGAGGGGGAGTGCATTTTTTTCTCGTTTACCCCCTCTGCTATGACCCTAATGGAACGGTCTATTAGCTATGCCGGCTATGGCTAAGCGCTCTAGATCTCTGAGAATCGAACGACAACCGAAAGAAGTTACTTCCCTATTGAAAAATAATTTTTCCGGAATGTCATTTCCTGTAAAAGTCGATTTTACTGAATTATGGGACTGTTTTCACTTCCAATAAAGCCGTAGTTTACCGGAATGTCACCAGATTTTTTACTGGAATGTCACCAATTGTTTTACAGGAATGTTACCGGATTTTAACTGGAATGTCACCAGATTTTTTACCAGAATGTCACTGGATTTTTACCTTAAGCTGATTTCCAGTAAGAATATATTTTACTGGATTATGGGACTCTTTTCACTTCCAGTAAAGCCAGAATTTAGCGGAATATCACCAGATTGGCCGGAATTTAACGTGTTTTTTCTTTCTTTTTTCGGACGTCAACGAAAGGCACTTAGGAGGAAGCCTGTGAACCGTGGTTGGTGTATGTTTACCAGATGCTGGACGATTCGGTAAAAATTAGAGTGGTTAGTCCATATAGACCTGAAGGTTCTATGTATTTATTTAACAGGGTCGATGCCAGTGAAACAATTGGCACAGCTGTCAACAAAAGCAATCGCACCAAATAGGAACAACCGAGTTCTTTTTCACAAAAGATATCTTTCAAGGTACTCACAATGCCGCTGGATAAATTCCTAGACGCACGGTAGTTCAACTAATAAAACCGTGCAGGTGCACCACACGGGCACTCACACGTATACTGTCAGCAGCACGTTTAGCGAAAACCAACGAACGCGCTGAGCGAACATCCGCCGCCGTTGAGAAATCCCGGCCACACTCACGATGTCGTCCCTGATGCCGTCGCCGCGGGTGCACCAGGCGTCAGGAGCACGCTTAGCGAAAACCACGATCGCGCGGAGCAAACATCCGCCGCCGCAGAGAAATCCCGGGCACACTCACGATGTCGTCCCTGATGCCGTCGCCTCGGGTGCACCAGGCGTCAGTAGCACGCTTAGCGAAAACCACGACCGCGCGGAATGAACATCCGCCGCCGTAGAGAAATCCCGGGCACACTCACGATGTCGTCCCTGATGCCGTCGCCGCGGGCGCACCAGGCGTCAGTAGCACGCTTAGCGAAAACCGCGACCGCGCGGAGCGAACATCCGCCGCCGTAGAGAAATCCCGGGCACAATCACGATGTCGTCCCTGATGCCGTCGGCGCGGGTGCACCAGGCGTCAGTAGCGCGCTTCGCGAAAACCACGAACGCGCGAAACGAACATCCGCCAACGTTGAGAAATCTAGTGCACAGTCTTTTTCGCTCGCTGGATGCTTCTGAAGGCGGACGGACAGAGGCTAAGAAACAGGTCACTGAAAAATATATTCTTTCCATCTGCACACGCAGCTGCTTTGGAAGATAGAGGCCGCACACTTGGAACGAGAAGCGAGACTGAGCGTTCGTTCCTGGCCCACCGTTGCTCGTTGACGAACAAAGAAACCGGCTTTCTTAAAAAACAAAAGTCAGCAAAACTACCCTCTTCCATTTTCCCCACGAACCCAATCCGAGGGAGAGAGAGTGCGTGGGGACTCGTCCTTGGTGCGAGGCACCATAATTGCACACCAACTCCCCGGCCCGTCTCGGCTTCCCCCTCCCCTCGCGTTGGCTTCGAGTGAAGGTCGGTAAACAGAGAAGCGAGTGACCCGTTTCGGGTAAGGTTTCTAGGAAATCCGGGTCGTCTGGTATATGAAAGTGGCTGCCGGTGACATTCCAGCGAAATCTGTTTGCCAGCAAATAATCTACCAAAGACACGGTAAACTGGTTTTGGATGAAAACGGGTGAAAGTGCCCACCTTTTTGGATCGTCAAAACAGTTCACTGCACGTACTTCTTGAGGATTGCAACGTCAACCCGATTTTAAACTCGCACTCACGAGAATGCCGCTCGAGTGGTCTCGTACCTGCTCTGGCCCAGACTTTTGCCTGTCGAAAATATCAAGTTGCCGGTGATCGCTGTCCACCTTTTTGGATCGTCAAAACAGTTCGCTGCACGCACTTCTTGCAGAATTGCAACGTCGTTTCTAGCTAAAACACGCACTCACGAGAATGCCGCTGCATTGGCGGCCGCCATTACAAACTCGGTCCCCCTGCTCGTCTTGGCCTCCTTGACTTTAGCAGTTCCCCTTGCGTCGGCTTCCAGTGATGTTCGGTGTCCGGCAAACGAGAGTGGCTTCCGGTAGGATTTCAGTGGCGGGTAATCGAAAATGGTTCTGGTAAACTTCCAGCGAAAGTGGCTACGCTGGTTTCTGGTGAAAATGAGTGAAAATTAACCCATTTCCGCCGAATGTCACTGGACGTTTTTGCCGGATTTTAACGGTAAGTGACTCCGGTAAAAGGTCCCGCGAAATCTGCTTACTGGAAGTGGCGGCCGGTAATATTTCCACCAAAAAACTGGTAAACTACGCTGGTTTCTGGTGAAAATGAGTGGAAATTGACCCGTTTACACCGAATGTCACTGGACGTTTTTGCCGGATTTTTCAATAGGGTCGTGTCACAAAACATTACGTGATCACCCCTATTGAAAAATCCGGCAAAAACTTCCAGTGACATTCGCTGGAAACGGGCTAATTTCCGGTCATTTTCAGCAGAAACCAGCGTAGTTTACCAGTTTGTTGGTGGAAATATTACCGGCCGCCACTTTGAGTTACCAGATTGCGGTGGACGTTTTACCGGAGCCACTTTCGGTTAAAATCCGGCAAACACTTCCAGTGGCATTCGGTGGAAACGGGTTAATTTCCACTCATTTTCACCAGAAACCAGCGTAGTCTTTGGTAGAAATGTTACCGGCAGCCAATTTCGCTGGAAGTTTTACCAGAACCACTTTCGATTTCCCGTCGCTGGAATCCTACCGGAAGCCACTCTCGATTGACGGACACCGAACTTCACTGGAAGCCGATGCAAGGGAAACGACTAAATGCAAGGAAGCCAAGACGAGCAGGGGGACTGAGCTTGTAATGGTGGCCTCCAATGCAGTGGCATTCTCGTGAGTGCGTGTTTTAGCTCGAGACGACGTTGCAATCCTGCAAGAAGTGCATGCAGCGAACTGTTTTGACGATCCAAAAAGGTAGCAGCGATCACCGGCAACTTGCTATTTGCGACAGGCAAAAGTCAGGGCCAGAGCAGGTACTGTACGAGACCACTCAGGCGGCATTCTCGTGAGTGCGAGTTTCAGCTCGGGACGACGTTGCAATCCTCAAGAAGTGCGTGCAGCAAACTGTTTTGACGATCCAAAAAAGTGTGCACTTTTACCCGTTTTCATCCGAAACCAGTTTACCATGCATTTGCTAGATTATTTGTCGTCAAACAGATTTCGCTGCAATTTCACCGGCATCGGGTTTCCAGATTTCGGTGGAATGTCACCGGGAGCCACCGTTTACCAGACGACCCGGTTTTGCTAGAAATCTTACCCGAAACGGGTGACTCGCTTCCCTGTTTACCGAACTTCACTCGAAGCCGACGCGAGGGGAGGGGGAAGCCGAGACGAATCGGGGACTGGGTGTCCTTGGTGCCTCGCACCAAGGACGAGTCCCCACGCACCCTCTCTCCCTTGCATTGGGTTCATGGGGAAAATGCGAGAGGGTCGTTTTGCTGATTTTGTTTTGAAGAAAGCCGGTTTCTTTGTCCGTCAACGAGCAACGGCCGGCCAGGAACGAACGCTAAGTCTCGGTTTCTCGTTCCATGTGTGCGACCTCTATCTTCCAAAGCAGCTGGGTGTGCAGATGAAAAGAAAATATTTTTCAGTGACCGGTTTCTTACGCCTCTTTGTCCGTCCGGCTTCAGAAGCGTCCAGCGAGCGAAAAAGACTGCGCCCAAGATTTCTCAACGTCGGCGGATGTTCGTTTCGCGCGTTCGTGGTTTTCGCTAAGTGTGCTACTGACAGCGTGTATGTGTCTGCCTGGTGTACCCGCGGCGACGACATCAGAGACGACATCGTGACTGTGCCCGTGATTTCTCAATGGTGGCGGATGTTCGTTCCGCGCGTTCGTGGTTTTCGCTAAGCGTGCTTCTGACAGTGTGTATGTGTCCGCCTGGTGCACCCGCGGCCACGGCATCAGGGACGACATCGTGATTGTGCCCGGGATTTCCCAAAGGCGGCGGATGTTCGTTCCGCGCGGTCGTGGTTTTCGCTAAGCGTAACAGTGTGTACGTGTCCGCCTGGTGCACCCGCGACGACGACATCAAGGACGACATCGTGATCTGTGCCCGTGATTTCTCAACGGTGGCGGATGTTCGTTCCGCGCGTTCGTGGTTTTCGCTAAATGTGCTACTGGAAGTATACGTGTGTATGTCCGTGTGGTGCACCTCCGCGGTTTTATTAGTTGAACTACCGTACATCTAGGAATTTACCCAGTGGCATTGTGAGTACCTTGACAGATATCTTTTGCGACGAAGAACTCGGTTGTTCCTATTTGGTCTGGTTGATTTTGTTGACAGCTGTGCAAATTGTTTCACTGGTATCGACCCAGTTAAATAAATACATAGAACCTTCAGGTCTATATGGGCTAACCACTTTAATTGTCAGTTACCGAATCGTCCAGCATCTGGTAAACATACACCAAGCACGGTTCACAGGCTTCCTCCTAAGTGCCTTCCGTTGGCGTCCGAAAAAAAAAGAAAAAGCACCGTAAATTCCGGCCATTCTGGTGAGCTTCTTATAAATTCTGGCTTTGCTGGAAATGAAAAGAGTCCCATAATCCAGTGAAATAGATATTTACTGGAAATAAACTTCCGGTAAAAATCCGGTGACATCCTGGTAAAAAAATCTGGTGACATTCCGGTAAAAGCCGGTAACATTCTTGTAAAACAACCGGTGACATTCCAGTAAAATATCCGGTGACGTTCCGGTAAACTACGGCTTTACTGGAAGTGAAAACAGTCCCATAATCCAGTAAAATAGACTTTTACTGGAAATGACATTCCGGTAAAAAATATTTTTCAATAGGGACGTGACCTATTTAAACACGTTAGGTCACGTTACCGCGTAACCTAACATGGAAAACTTACGTCATCACATAGCTTAACGTGATAACGTAGCTTACACTTGCTACAGTGAACTGTAGTAGCAGACAGCGGACAAGCGACGTCTGCTTTTTTGTATGGGGTTTTGGCGCCCCTAGTAGCAAATATGTGAAGTAGGCGCGACGACGACAAAGAAACCATTGGGCAGGCATTTTCAGTATAAAGGAGGCTATGGTTAGGCACAAAGTTGTAGCGAGCTTCGTCGTAGCGCGCGCGAGCAACACCATGGGGCCAGGCGATTGAACGGCTGCACTGATGACGTCGCGCCCGCGTGTCCCTACATCCCTACGCCGCGATAGAGTCGATGAAAAGTAGATTGTCCCTAGGCGGGCTGTAAATACTCTGAACTTTCTCGTCGCAAGATCGTCGTTTGAGGAAGTTATTGGTAACGACAAAGTGACGTTACACAACTTTGGGAAGGAGTTATTTAAGGCCAAAATCTTCTCTTCGGAATCGAGGCGAAGATTAAACTTTGTGATATTGTGGAGCCGTGAGCGGTGTACGCGGTTTTAGAGCTCATCTTCCGCCACTATCAACAACGCCACCGGGGTCACCCACAGACGGTGTGTATAGAGACGTCGGTAATGAATGTCGAGAAAAAGCCGGGGAAAGGGAAAAAAAGGTATGACCAACACCAACATACACACAAATAGGAGTCAGGAAGGGCCGTAGAAATTGTTCGGGAGAGAGAGAGAGAGAGGGAGGGTGATAGTGAAGAAGGGGGATATCCTTTCCTCCGAATATTTAGAGCGCAACTCTTATGCGCCCGTTTCGAGCTTGAGCGGCGTCGCCGTCGGCGTAACCGCGCGCGCGTTGCATTATGGGATGTTTTTTCACTGAATATAGCGGGGAAATTGACGTCACGTGACCTTAACACCAATTAAGTTTCCCCGCTAAATGAAAGGGGAGCAGCATAGGAGGAGGGGCATACCCTCCCCTCCTCCTCCTCAAGAGCCGCGCTTTAATTCGACATTACAAAAAACTGTAAACGTCTGTATTTTTTTTTTAATTATAACTCTCTGAAATGCTATAGTCCGGGGCTTGCTCGATATCCCCTCCTCCCCCCCCCCCCTAACACCCTTATGCCCTTTGCGCCCCCTCTTTCGACGCCACTGGAGGGGGGGGGGGGAATCGCCCCCCTCCCCGTTCTTCTGTTTTGACGACCCTGCTTAGAAGCGTACCAACGGAGCGATGACGAGGAAGAGCAGAGCGTGCAATTTTCGAAATTAGTGGTTCTAGAGATTCTGGAATTAAAACGGCGCGTTCCATGAACTCACGAGCGGCCATGACAAACTTTCAAGCGGGAGGCTCGTGCCAGGTTTTGTTGTGTGCAGGCGCGTTCAATGGCATCCTTTTATAATTCATAACTTTGACGTCAGGGTCAGGATTATCAGTTGTGAACAACACGTTTGATGGTGCATGTTCAAGTCGACGCTGACAAGTTTTGCTGTGTGCGATGAAAGCTTGGCGTCCTCGCGTTCTCGAAACATCACCGTCATTATTGACAATTTGACGTTACTCACGCAGAATTTATCCCAGTTTAGCTAATCTTTGAAAGTCTATCATAAAATGATTTTATCCCGCTGATGGGGAACAACTGCCTGGAAGCGAAATCCGTCCGAAAGTGGACAATGCTACACGGCTGGTTGTGACCTAGCCACGTCGGGCTACACTCTGATCAAATTCAAAAGGCCGAGATAAATAAAAGGAACGACAGGGACGTTTTTTTAGTAGATTCTGCTTTATCGGCGGAAATAAGAACGATATCAGACTATCAACTTTGACGGTGTTGATATTAGCATCCAATTACTCAAGCCTCCGCTGTGCTTTTTAGAGACCACCAAAGTCGCAGCTGATAATCTTTACCTTTGTGGCTGATGTCTAGAGCGCATGCTCTGAACGAGCCCCCATTAATAGGCTGCTAAGACCGGCAATCTGGAAGGTGCGAAATGCACGTTACAAAAGAACTGTGGAATTCGGCATCAGCACGCGCTCAGCAGTCGTGCACACAGCTATGGCCGCCAGTGTTCGTCTCCGCGTGCTCTCTCGTGCTGCTCTAGCTCGGCGCCTAGAGAGTAGTGGGGATGTTTCGCCCTTTCAATGATAAACGTCACGAAGATATACGGATCTGCGGGTTTGTGAGAAAAGAAAACTTCGCAGCAATCTTTCGGTTCCTCCCCCCACTATGTCATAACACAAAGAATATTTGTGTTGACGAGTTTAGCGACCCAAATCTTTGAAGTTTCGAGAGGGTAGTTCTAACAAATACCATGTAAGCCAATACTGGCAACTCCCGCGGATCGCGGGCAAAAAGTGATCGCAGCGCCCCTGGCGAGCTCGGAGTCTCCGCTAGCAGACGAATTCTCTACAACACACTGGTTTTGCCTATCTGCCTGCGAGGTGACCAATGAACAAAAATTGTCACGGGTATTCGCTGCTTTGAATGTTAAAAAGTCGGTTCCACCTCATGAGTCAAGGTCATTTTCTTCGCGTGGGAAAGATGTTACAGCTTTTAGGATGCAATTTTCGGGCTCTTCTAAAGAAAACACTCTCTCAGAACTTACGTCTGCCAGGCAAGACACGAATGTACCTTCGCCCTGTTTCTTTGAAAATGGCAATGTAAAACATGTTTTAGAACACTGCTACGTTTCAACTTTACTGTGCATATCGATCAATTCGTTTTGTTGTTTCCAATTTAAGTTTCTCGATAATGTATTGTTTAAAACCGTTTCGTCGAATAGGCGAGCTGGCTAATCCCGTTAAGATCGTCTCCGGATGAAGAAGCAAAAGGCGATTTTGAACCACTTACGTTACTGCGATGTCAGTATACTCTGAAAAAAGGCGATTCTGCACATGCAAATCTGACGCTATTACTGAAACTAAAAAAAAAAGCGTAGTTACAAAAAAGAACACCGAAAAACGGACGTGCTCCTCCTTCCATTTTTCAGTCTACTTTCTTGTTATGTTTGAGGCGACGCTAGGTAGCCGCGGTCTTTCTTCCTCCTGCGTTTATGTTTTTTGCTTGCTTTTTTTTTTCTTGTGCTTACTTGACGTTCGAAACATCGCGTATTTTGCTTTGCCTTGTTTGGCTTAGTTTTTACTTTCTTTCCTTCGATTCGTCTCTTACTACCACCGGTTCGTCTGCTACGCTATGCCCGGACATTTGGAGGGCCGTCTGCAACTTTGTTGCTGTTGTTGTTGTGGTTGTTGTCTTTCCACTGTCGTCTGTGACAACCTCCTATGTTCGCCTTCGATTGAGTTTCTGATACGAAATCTTCATATGTACTTTTTGATACTTAAGAAATATATTAAGAATTGTAAGCTCGTTTACATTTCGATTCGGATTATATTTGAGTACACGATCACGTCTGCTATGAGTCATCGTTGGTTGATCAACCGGCCGCCTTCGGGCATACACCAGCGCATACTTGGAGATGGCAGGTATGCCATGTGCCTGTCATCTTCGCTGCAAAAACAAGTTTTTGTGATGTGGTGGAAAATCCTTCTTCCGCTTCCCGAAGACCAAACAAACGTGAGCAATTACGTTACTTCAATACAAACTGGAAGAGCTATCCAAGTCTGGCTTCAAAATCGCCACTGACGCCTCAACAAACGAATATTTCACCAAATAAAAGTTCAGCTAAAAACGCACTTGAGGCCGCTGATCGACACACAAAACAAAGGCACGGTGTGCAAGGATTGCCTGGACATGTACGCCAACAAGTAGTGGAATGTACTATCGTGGACACTGTTAGCTATAACACGGCAGCGGCGGCCGTCCCGTATCCCCAGAGCCTCATAGGAGGCGCCGTCCGAAACTCCGCACATTCGCCGTGTGGCAGACTCGCTCTTCGCGCCTGCGAGCACACCCTCGCTTTGTCGTCTGCTAGGCACAGAGCAGACGACGCCACAGCGCTCGCCAATTTTCCCTGAACACGGTTCAGCGAACCACCGCGTAAGAGCTGTCCACGGTTGATCCCTTTCTCTGCTGGCTAAGGATAATCATCGCCACTAATTGTAATATCACGGTAGACTACACTTTTTTTATGGGACAAACTTGCAGTTATACTGCGTTTCACTTTAGGTCTAAGCGCAGCGGACGCTACGAGACGATAGGGCCAACCAAGCAGCGACAAAAGCACATTTATTGCACCTTATTGTGTCCCCCGGTGATGCACTCCGTGACGTTGCACCTTTGCCGCTATTTAATTGGCTCTGTCGTGTTGTAGCGTACGCTGCACTCGGACTTAAGGTGAAAGGGAGTATAACAGTCTATTTCTGTATCACACCTGCTGCGCTCATAGTGGTTTGCGAACGCATATTGTTAAAGATGCATTGCGAAATCCTGTTTCTGAAAAAGAAAGCTAAAAAAAACACGTAGACTGGGTTAATGGCCCAATGACTCTGCAATCTACCCCAATAAAAATCGCCTGCTTAAAATGAGTTTGAGACCAGTTCGCTAGGGCGAGGGTACCAGACGAGCAGCACTGTGGCATCGCCATGCTCTGCGCCTAGCAGACGACAAAGCGAGGGTGTGCTCGCAAACGGGAAGAGCGAGTCCACCACACGGCGCATGCGCGGAGTTTCGGACGGCGCCTGCTTTGAGGCGCTGGGGGTACGGGACGGCCGCCGCTGCCGTGTTATAGCTAACAGTGTCCGCGATAGTACTTTTGAACTGGCTGCGCCAAACGAGCAAACTAACAACCTGCCAAACGCAGTGGGAGAGGAAAAGCAAAAGCAAAAAAGGTCACGCTCACACACTGGTAGCACGTAGCAGATTGCAGCTCTTTTGTTCTTAGTTCCTATCAACGCCGCGAAAGCAAATAAACAAATCTGTAACGTTCAGCATAAAAAAAAAGATAAGTGAGGCTCTTTTTTTTTTCTTTTTTAATAGTTTTGTCGCGTTGCTTCCGCTTTGTTTGTTGTGGACTCAACACCGACGGCGAGCACCACCCGCTAATTTTCAATGCTCCTACCGACGCCCCGTGCGATCGTCGTCGTTGAAGGAGGTCTTGGCTGAATGATTTGTATCTTTGTATCGTCTGCACACTTCTTCGTTTCAATCGCCGTTGTTCGCAACTGTTCTCCATTTCTTTTTATTTTCGTCTGGGATGGTGCCCTTATCTTTTCTACAAATTTCGGAAAATGTTTGCACTGTCATTTTTCTCGTTACTTTTTGTTTTTGTAATGCTGCAGAGGCTGGTGCGCCTGCTCTGGTAATTTTAACAAATTGTTTGAGCACGTTTTATAATCACCTATTCAGGTAAGAAATTGTGACAACGCAGTTTGTAACCGATAAACATTAACTTTTTGCGCGACGAAGTTCGTGTAGATAAATGCCTTTTGTCCGCTTCCCAGATGCGCTTCAAACGCGTGTGATCCCTCTGAGAGGAGTTTGAGACCTCTAAATCAACTGCTCTATCTTCGTTTATCCGCGCGTTGTTATTTGTTTGTCGTCGCAGTTGCGATCTGTGGATTCTGCTTTGCAAACGGGCTGATCGTAATGAATTGTTTCAGCTGTTGGGGTGAACAAACGGGGCTCGCCAAACTCGAGGACGTCGCAGAGCCTATACTTTTCCATTGCGTCGTCTGCTTCCGTAGACTCTGAGTCCGCTAGAGGCGCCACTGTCACGTTCGCCGCCGCTCCCATAGGTTTGTTTTCGGAAGAGTTTACAGTATTGGCGAAGCTCTATCGTATTTGGTTCAAATCTAGTCGCTAAGATTACCATGGAGATAAACGTACTGAAGCCGTTCCTCGCCAGTATAAGCGTCTTTGGCACTGTGTATTTTATTTATTTACACATACTGCGTGCCCGTGGGCCGTGGCAGGGACGAACAACCCACAACAAAGCGATAGAGTTCATATTTCTAATAAAAACGTTTGAAAAATACCGTATTTATGAAATTTGATACAAGAGGTGCCCTTAGCACAATGAAAAAAAGAAAAAGAAACTAAATGCACGTAAAAAAAAGCGAAAGTCACTGTAACAATAACATTATGCTGACCACAATCCACCTATATATCATGACCCCCGCCACTGATCTCTTACAATTTAATTGCTTTCCTTGCGTATTTCAGAACAGTAACTTTCTTTCTTAATGCCTCCAAGCACCGATACCGCATGTTGTGGTGGTACGAAGATGCAGGTTATTTCGCCCGTATGTGGATAGCAAAACCTCGGTATAAAATAAGTCTATATAAAGCTACCCGTCACCAGAAAATTTAGATGGCCACACCAATAATGGAGAGGTCAAGAAGAAATTGCTAATTTCCTGAGCCAAAATGGCGACCATACCGGGAGCTTAGTGCTACTTTCCCACGATCCAGCTATTTTAGTCGAGGCAGCATAGCTAAAGACCACGTGCTCTACATATATGCTATCATTTTATTATATTTTATTTTACGCGCATGAATGAACGCTGACAGAAGCTATCATTTGAACGTGAGTTTTGCCTGATAGATCCCCGGGACGCCTTCCTTACGGGCGCATCTTGTATAGTCGTATGCAGAGCGTAGGACTGTGCAAGATGCACAGTCCTACGCTCTGCACAGACGCTCTGCGACGCTCGCTAACGCTCTGCATAACTAACGCTAACGCTCTGCATAGGACTTTCGCAGAACTAAGCCTCTGCGACAGTCCTATGCAGAGCGCTAGTTCGTCTGTGTTTGTTTTATTGCGGAGGTTGGGGTGACGTAAAAATGCCGATCTCTGTTTGGCTCTGAGTGAGGGAAAGCGAGTAGACCTCGCGGCAGCTTGATGTGAGTCCTACCCGTTATCCTTCCAGTCTGAGCCAATCGGAGCTTGACGTTCTGACGTCACCACAAAATCTGCGTAAAAAGACGGCGAACTTGCACTCCGCATAAGATGGCAGGGAGTATTTTCGTTGTCCTGCCTCCAACATCATCTTTCTAACTTTAATAATGATTTGGCGTCTCGAGGGCTGGACGCCTGCTTGCGGAGGAAAGTACTACATACAGCAACGAACGCCTAAAGGCCGGTTCAGACACTTGCGTTTGAGTTCGTTTGACTGCGTTGCGGCGAGAACCGAAAGCGAGTCACCGGTACATCTGTGCTTCGTATGAAGCGTGGAATCCAATTCAAGGATTCTTCTTGGCACGCGATATAAGCAGCAGGGATGTCCTGGTGTCTCGCTGGCGCAACGCAGTCAAACGCAGTCAAACGCAACTGTGTGAAGCGGGCTTAACGGAGGCAGGCCATTCGAAAAAGACGCCCTGCTCGTGCACCTTCTTATGATTCATACACGTGCCGTCATGACCAGCATTATCATTTACGAAGGACTATCTGAATGGTGTGTGCAAAAAGCACGGCGGAAACTGGAATCATCTCGTTCTTAAAGGGGTACGGAAACAAAAATTGAAATATTCAAATTTCGTTCGGAAATGAGTCAAGCATGACGGATAATAACCGTAAATGATAATCGCACGTTTATATTTTGAACGATTGGCTGTATTTTTCGTTCCAAACGGTGCACTCGAGCAAGCGCTCGACGAGAAGCGAACGGAGAGCGCGATGCGTCATGGGATATCCGGCGCAAACAAAAACAGAAAGAAAAAAGTTCCCGCGCTCGTGGAGTAGCAAGGCAGGCGTGCTTATGAGGTTTGCCCTTGGTGGCGTTGTCAGCGTCGTGGTGGTGTCAATAGCGTCAGCACGTTACAACCGAGCCGTTCGAAGTACCCGTGGGGTGACGAGCGTGTGGCTGCCCAAGGAGCACGTAGCTTCCACAACACTGTCAGCTTAGGCTGAACAGCGTGGGGAAAGCAACTTTTGTTCGAGTTTTGAGGGACGGGCTAATCTTCTAGGGGGAGAATGGCTGTATACGGTTGCACGAACGAGGGTCCGAGAAAGAGGGGAGTCCTTCCTTTCCGTCTTCTTGGACCGTTTGGTACAATGCGCGATTTGTGAGTTGAGCTAGGAGGAAAGCTACAAAAGGAACATGTTGAAATGCCAAAAGGCGGCGCTGCTCCGAGGGAATCTGCTACGTCACGACTACGTAGCAGATTCCACAACGTTGCTAGACTACCTCCCAAATAGGCTCCGCATGCATCCACCAGGTGCACATTGAAAGATCGTTTATTTAGCTTTAAAATTAGTTTTCTTGTGCTTTTCAATGGAAGACTGGTGTTTTTGAGGTTAGGGTGCAACATGCAACACATTAAAGCTAAAAAATGAGCGCTGAAATTTCGTTTCCCTACCCCTTTAAACTAACACCGCAAAAGTTGACAGCCTTATACTCCTCTCAGTTTAGTCAATGAAAGCAGAAATTATCCCACTAAAGACGTCACACTGAGCTCTTGGCCAATCGTTAGGGTTGATCACAGCGACGCTTTTGGTAGCAGACGTCGCCAATACGGCATGATAAAGAAGCCCGAGCGAGCGTCTTGTAGGTTACGAATGACAATTAATGTTCCTAAGCAGTACAGGAGAAGCTTGTGGTAGTGATTTGTCGCGAAATTGCTTCAACGCAGAAATATACACATATCAATTAGCAATCCCAATTACAGATAAAAAAATTTTTACGCAAACAAATTCCACCATTAAAGTTGGTCTGAGATGCTAAGAAGCCTTGCCGTCCGCACTTAAAACGGGACATCGAATTTAATAAGGATGGGGGGGGTGGGGGGGGGGGGGGTGGGGTGTGGTATAGCTTGTTCTCGACAGGTCACACTTTTTATAGAAAGACAAATGCTCAAGAAGCTAGCGCCAGCCGGACAAAGTCAAAGAACGCTCTCCAGTGTGACGTCACCACACTAGGGAGCGGTATGAATGTTGCTTTCGTATCACGTTTATTTGACGTTTTCTTTATACATAGTTATCACGTGACGTCGTTTGCTCTACTCCCGCCCGCACGGCCGCCATTGCCAGGTACTGAGAAGCAGACGCGGACCCTGCCGGCGCCGCATGTGCTCCGCTCGATTGCGACATCGCAACGAAATTGGTATCGCTTGTACAGCGCGATGGCGAAAGCCATTCGCCATGAGTTCTGCCCTTCCTGCTTCTAAGAGCAATTCTGGGCCCTCGTGGGCGTGGCATCAGTCTAAAGTGAAGATGTGTGACGGCATCAATTAGTGCACGCCACGCCTCGGCGGGGACACCACTTCAGATGCCGACGTGCTGCCAGCTACGACGCATGAAGACATAATTAATTACCTGGTTTTGTCGACAAACTACGTGTCGCTTCAACAGATGAAGGCCTTCAAGGCCCTGGATGCCCGTAACTATTTCTGAGTGGATAGGAGAAGAGTCTGACGGCGAGGCCTCTCTGATTGAAGCGTATAGTCGTGCTGACCGAGGCGAGTTGACAGACAATAAAACAAGCGTCTTTATAACAGCCGAAGAGCCGAAGGTTTGCCTGCAAGCGAAGAGAAGTGCCCGTAGCTGCCACTTCTGAATTGTCGGCATGTTAGCTGAGTAAACTCGGCGCCGCCGCCGCAGCTCTATCGACATAAGTCTTCTACAAACACTACGCCATTGATGACATGCTGCGAGAACGGTAAAAGCAAATCCCTGCAGCGTGACGCTCCCAGACACCAAACACCGCCTCGGCCGCTTTGGCAATGCACACAGGGTGCGAACAGAAGAACTCAGCAATCCACGTACGGTTGAGCAACGCATTTCTTAACGTTAAAGTGAAGACTGCAGACACGAAGGTTGTCTAGGGTCTTAAAGGGGCCCTGCAATCATATTTAAGCGTCTGCCTTTTTTGCGGCTTCCAAGTCTCTTGGGGTTCGGGCAAGCCAGCGGGCAAGGAGAGAGCAACTAAATATCAGTGCGTCATATTTTAACCGGACGACGCGGAAACCTCCTCCACCTACGAGGGCGACCCGCGGTGGCGAAAGCGCGCGAAATCTGACGTCTTTGGTCCTGGGCTTACTACTGGTCAGAGCCGATAAATGCTTTCTTTTTAGTCGAGATACAAAATATAAGTGCCGCGAACCGTTTCAATTAGGTATGAAACTAGTTTTTGTTCAGTATTTTAGATCAGAAAAGAAACAAATGCAGTTTATAAAGTACGGAAACAAGAAATGGCCCGTCGACATACCCGCCACCAAGCGGCGGAAAAAAACGGCGCATACTAGAAAGGGCTAGTGGGATGAGGCCCCGACGAACGGCGAGCGTAGAAAGGTCCCGGATGTACGCGGCGGCGCTGCGATCGTATACCGGCTCGAGGATCCGACCGGTTCCGAGCGTTCCGAAGGCCTTCGGCGCGGGCTTGGTTGGCGATTTGGCCATTTGGCGTTATGGCAGGGCGAAGTGGCTCCCGTTCTGAACTGATCTTTACCCCGGGTTCGCTGTCGTTTGTGGCCAATGAAGTGTTATGCCGAATTAGTGTTTAATTGCGCAGCAAATGCAATGCGAGCCGCAATGCCTTCCCATTTCGTAAAGCCTATCCAACACATGCTTTAGTGGCGCCCTCTCGAGCCGTCGACACGGAGTGCGGCAGCCGTGAACGCTCGATGAGCTCACTACTCCTCCTCTAGTTCACGGCCACTCAAGCCAGGACTTATGACGTCATAAAGGAGGTTATTTTTTGCTTGTTTTTATAATTCTAATTTGCCTATAACTTTCAAAATAAAACGAAATTTTAGAAAAGAAAAGTTTCATTAAGTTACTATGTCTAGTGCGCTCAGGTTCGGTGCAAATTAAAAGCCAGTAAAAGAGTCATTGCAAGGCCCCTTTCAGGTCCTTCAGATGTTTGCGAGCAAGCCAGAGGGTTCGGCGTTTCTCGGACAGCAACCTTGTACGCTCACACTGCCTTTGGCAAACGGTCCAGCCCTACATTGGACTCGGTGTCACTCTGCTGTGCAGAGGGCAATGGCTTCTGATTCGGCAGCCCAACATCGCGCTCATCGGCGTGACTTTACCACTGCGATCGTGACCCTACACCAGAAAAAGAAACGTGCACTCTTTGCGCCGCGAATGCCGTAGCGACGCAGCCAACGCAGCAGCGGCCAACGTTGCCGGCGCCGATCTCGAAACTGAAACTTCGTCAGTACCTGGTAATGGCGCTGACGTATCCCATAAGCTCCGGCTGTGCCGCCCGTGGAACTATGTAAAGATAGTTTGAAGTTCTAAATAATAAATTTAACAACGGGAAGAGTAGAGCTAAAATATTTTCAAAGTTGGGTTCGTTTGAGTAGCTCAAAATAGTGTCGACCGTCTTGTTTATGAAAATTGTTTGAGGGTATCTTTGTCCATGAGGCTGGAATGTGTTTATTTTTCTTAGCAGCACCTTTGTGTTTCTCATTTTATCCTAAAATTATTTTCAGGCGAAGAAATCGAAACGAATTTCGCGAGTAAGCTGACTTTAATCTTCATATTTTTTGTTTTCGTCTTATTTATTTTGAGCAACTTGACGTTGGTGACATTTCTAAAGGAGCGTAACACGAATTTTTGTTACGAGTCGTTGGCGGGATGACAGTTTCAAATAGAGTTCTTGCGCTTTCTTTTAGTTTCTTAATATTTCTATACGGCGGAAGGTTAATAGAGAGCACGCGTAACGCTGGTTAAATAGGGATGGTGCCATTCAATAAAGTATCCACTATCACAAACTCGCGAACATACATGTATGTTTAAAACAGAGTACCCGAGGCTACCTTCATTCACATATTCACAGACAATTGTTAAGGTGATTGTGTTCCGCACACTAAAAAAGAAAAATTGTTTTAGTTTAAACAGCTTTGTTGCATTTCGGCATGACTTTGTTCGCTAAGAAACCTGCATCGTCGTGGGGCATTACAGCAGGTGTATGTTTTACACAGAATCATGCTGAAAATATGATTGGAATGTAAAATAACGTATTGAACAGGACTAGTATAAACCTATACTTGTATTAACCTCAGAATCATGTTAAAAAGTCTGACTTCTCGCTCAACGGAACAAACTTACTCTTCTAAGCGTTAAAATAAAATATACGTTGGTGATAACATTTTAAATATACTTCATTTCAATACGTACAGGTTTCAGACGCCAGAAGCATTGTGCTTCACGCGACTATCAATTTCGCAAGAACTACTCCGAGCAGCTGAAGAATGGGCACAACTTAATTTCTTTTCCTTTGATGTTACAACGACTATAGTGTACAAAAATATTTTACATAACGCCATTGGAGAAAAAAATATATATCAAACACTGAAATATATTACTAGTAAAAACAACTCCTCTATAAAAGCGTCATTCAAGAAACACAAGTTGAATATTTATAATTAATCTTCATTATTGTTTTAGAAGAGGTCACTTTAAACCAACTAACATTTCTTAAAAGTAACATTGGGTTACTTAATAGCAAGCTTAAGCGAATATCTGAGATATACTTCTTCTTGACATCAGATCAAATATTTGTTCAAAGAAATGGCGACTAAAGTGCCTTCTTTCCTGCTTTTAAGGGGTGTGCAGAAAATTTCAAAGCAATCGTACCTAAATAAACTCGCTGCACACTTGAAGCACGCCGTTTGAGACATGTGCCGTCATGATGTCACTCTGAGCACGGCCGGACTGG